>MVGC01000090.1:0-64070 GCA_003589665.1 Aspergillus sclerotialis
GTTTGATTGGAGCGGTGGTTGGAGGGAGAGAACTACCAGTTTGTTGCCTAGCTCGCCGTACATTTTGGTGAAGGTGTAAAGTGGTGTTGAATTATAGTCTGGCTGACCTGCAGATTACTTCAAGGATTCCCTGAGATCGGGGCTGCTGAGGCACTTTATCTTATCGATTGATTGATTTAGCGCCGATCCCTGCATCTTGGCTCGACTTCACTTTTCTATTGAAGTACCCTAACAGGCATTTAACATACGAATGAAGAATTGATTTATCCTGTTGTACATAATTGGCGCCTGTCCAAATACAATACTCAGATTCATAACTAAATAATACAAATCATCATCCAACGCCAACGAACAAACGAAGAAGTTGGGAGTCAGAAACAAAGAAACCAGAAAAGAACTAATCGACAAATCAAAACTGAACAAACTAAGTGTAACAACCTGTGCCAGCACGACTCCAGTCTTGTACGAAAGCCAATCCAAGGGAACACCAAGACCAAAGTATAGGTA
This sequence comes from Aspergillus sclerotialis, assembly GCA_003589665.1. Lineage (NCBI taxonomy): Eukaryota > Fungi > Ascomycota > Eurotiomycetes > Eurotiales > Aspergillaceae > Aspergillus > Aspergillus sclerotialis. Next base: position 508 of record MVGC01000090.1, read on the forward strand.
GGTATCATTCCGTTCCATTGAGTTCATTACCTCGTCATCATCAGTATCATGAGACACGAAATCATGTTCAATACCCTGGCGTATGAGGATCAAACCAGCGATCGAACTCTCCACCTGGGGCATCAATGCCAGGTTCATGACCGCCTTCCATGTTGTCGCGCTCGGCGATAGACTGCATGGCCGGCATGGGGTAAGACTGGTTTAGCGGCAACGACGCGGTAGCAGGGAGATAAGAGTGGCTCGTAGGAGCCTCTTGCCACGCAGGGTGGCTTGAAGGGTAAGCATGAGCTCCGGCTGAAGGATCATTCTCATACACCAGCAGCCGAGGATCCAGTTGTCCTTCTGTCTGCCCAGCCGCAGTGGTTGCAGGCTGAAGGAGGTCATAGTGTGCACCACCAGGAATGCCAGCGAGAGTAGACGACGCGGTGTACTGCATTTCTGGCACCGACCTCCTGAACACATCCTCAACCCGAGAACCCATGTAGCCTGGTCGGACGGACGTCTCGATGTAGTGCCCAGGCTCTTGGGAAGGCATAATGCCATGAACTGGTCTTCCTGGATTGCTGGTATTGAAGGATGAGGAATAGTATCCACCATTTGGTATCCCAGTGCCATAAGCCAGTCCATGTTCAGGGGTATCAAACGGAGTCGAATCACGGCTGTCGAAACCGCTGTCGAAGTCAGAATCTGCTGACTGTCGCACGTATGCCGGTGGGATAGATCCAGGGACGAAGCCAACATCAGTGTCATCCAGGTCGCTGGGTTCCTCGTCAACCGTGCCTCTCCTCCTTTTCTTCTTGGGATCGCACTCTCTCTTGGGAGCGAATTTGTATTCTGGATGCGCACGGTTGTGGTTATTCTTCTCGATATTTGCCAATTCCTCGTACTTTTGCTTGATGGCCGGACTCTCCTGGCGCCAGCTCTTTCCGGACGCCCTTGAAACATCCTGGTGGTTGTTCTGATGGAACAATGCTTTGATGCGATCGGCGTACGCAGCCCGGTAAAGCATAAACGAGTTCATTGGTCGTTTGATTTTGCCCTTCGACCGAACCTCCTGAAGACGTTCCGCAATCGGCCGATGCACAAAGGCCTCCATATCTCTAACTGGGATGTGAGTCATATGATTTGTCATTTCACTGAGTGGTCCTGGGAGATCTGGGCTTGATTCCCGGTCGGCACCGTCCTTCCTGGGCCGTCGTCTGGTCCTTGCGGTTTTGATAACTCTCGCTCGTCCACTGATAAGATGTCGGCCAAAGGCCCTCCTGGGAGGAGGCGATGAATATGACGATGGGGTTGAGTCTAGACTGCCTCGGAAAGTTCCATCATCCTCTGTGGGAGGTGTGTTGACCTGAAGTTCTTGCAACTGAATGGGGTCAGTCAACTGCAGAATACACTGAACAAGGAGGGCTTATTACCGGACGCGGAATTGGAAGGCCATGGGTGTAGTTATCCTCAGCAGGATAATACAATGAACCAGGGGCCTGTTGGTTGATTAGCCATGGTCAACGCTATCGATTCTTCAGCACTCACCGATGGATCACCAGGAACAGGTTCGCCATTTGCTGCGATGGCGGGTTGGAAGTGGTTGCTGTGGTTATACAGAGGGGGGAGACCTGGCTGAACAGCTCCGCTTGGGTCCAAGGAAGCTTCGCGACAAAGCTCTCCATCATTGGACTGAGGAGGCGATGGCAGCTCGCTGCGGATACGTTTGGCAACAGTATCCATGGTGTTTGGGAAAGTAGATGATGGAATCTTCAACTCTCAACCACTCTTCTGATGATTCGATTGACTTCCAGAGATTCTCAGTAAAGAAACCGAAGAGCCAAATGAGTAGTTGCAAGTTGAATGGGGGATTATCCAGTAGAAATGTTTTTGAGCCGCGGTGGAAGGGTGGGTTTAGCCCAAGGAGTAAACAATGGATTCCACAGATGAAGAGATGATAGAATATAATCTTCAATACTCTTCAGAGGGAAAAGATGCATTTGAGATCCCCTGAAAGAAGATCAAGCAAATTAATTAGTCCGGGAGCTAACACACGAGAAGTAAGACAAGCGGTCTTTCACTCAGGAAGAGAGAATGGAAGACCAAATGGAGAAAGGAAGTCAGTATAGGGTAAGTCAAGAGAAGAAAGAGATAGTGTGAAAGAAGAAGGAGAAGGAAAGAAGAAGCAGGTATCCTATTGAGTTTAATATGATTGCCATTAGCCGTGTAGAAGGGCTGCTTGTATTAATAGGATAGGATAGGTTAGGTTAGGTAAGTAAGGTATGTTAACGGCAGAGGGGAGAGACCCTGACTTAGATCAACTTGTGGCGGCAGTGTTCAGATGTACATCCACACCTTTTCCCAATGGTGTGGTCTGGGGTCTTTGTCTCCACTGCAGTAGTTCAAACATTCTGAGTATAGATTGAAAGTTGACTGACACTTATCCACACCGATCTTTGCCCCCCCATGGCCGCTTCCTTTGTGCCAAATCTGGCGTTTGGCGCAGAACATACGCTTCTAGACGCATCCTAATTCCGGATGCGGCATCCTTGGCTTCCTGACGTCGTAGTCTTTTTTTATTATTTTATTTTTATTTTTTATTATTATTTTATTTTATTTTTGAGTCTCTAACCACGGAGGCTGAGGGACGAAACCATGGTTTCGCGGTCAGACCGTTGCTCGGGGATTGTCACACAAGTTAGAGAGGGAGTTGGTAGGAGGTCGCTTGAAATGTACTAGATTCATCGAAATAGATGAGATATTGAGATGTGATCCAGCTTAGGAAGGCCGACGAGGGGAAAAAGCAATAGAGCGCGGAAAAAGTAAACGGCTTGTGGCAGTCATGGACCTATCAAAAGCCATTAGCCAGACAATACCCATCGGCCACGTGTGAAAGGGATGGCGTTCCATGGTCAGTTAACGGCACAGTACATCTATCTCTTGGGATTTCTGAGAAGAGAAAGTGGAAGGTTCAATCAAGTCGCTGTAGAGAATCACCCAATGCCACTTCGCAAAATGGCTGATCTATCTGAAATTTGCATAATGCCGAGGAACTCCATAGCATCTTGATGAGACTCTTCGCAGCCTCATGGTCATCAGGATCGACGGATTACCCTTCCGCATTTAGGATTGCCAGTGGTTTTGGCATTTCGTATGCAAAGTGCCCGGTGACGATATCTGACTGACAGGGCAATGAACCATGGATACTTTGCACAGGAACAGTTCCAGGGTGGTTTTCTTTGTCACTTTGCGAGCGGGAAAATGGCCTAAATGGCTGAAACGATTTGACATGGTGTCTCCATGTGGCCATGAGGAGCCCGAGAAATGATTCAGCACTTTATTCTACTATTAGATCCACACACATAATGATGCATGGTCAATCAACAGGCTCGCTTCCATATAGTCCCTAGGTCTGTATAGACTGACTGTAGGTTGAATTGGGGTGCGAGTCAGTTCAAAAATTCTTAAGCGAAATGCGCTCGCAACTTCTGGAGTTTGGTGTGACACCCTACTACTGCTGCATAAAGCCAACACGGATGGACGACAGGGATTCTCTTCCAAGGGCGATCTTCCCCAGATGTTCGAGAGGCCTTCTAGAAGACGTACTAAAGTGAGCCAAGGAAAGCTTTTCCATATCCGTCGAGAGATGATTGTCGATCCAAAACCCATCCACACAGATATGGTCTGCTGACATGGAAGCCACTCCAGGCAACGCCAAGCTCTCGCTGGCTTTGATCCAGGACTCGATATGTTCCATGGTGGCTCGAGGTCTTTTGTCTGTTTCATGATGCAGGAAAAATATGACTATCGTCCCAAATCCGGCGCATCTAAATATAAACGATCGTCATGATATTATTTTAGAAATCAGCTCTGGTTAGTGTGTTTGAGGAGAGTGATATGAGGCATCAAAGAGTCTGATTTCAGAATTGAGATATTTCCTTTAGCCGATCAACTATTGCCCGGGTTTCCTCTGCAAGGATAACATCGAACGACTCGGAACGAGCACCATCTCCCAAGAACGCTATTTCGAGGATCTGAGCCCCAGCTCCTATAGACTCAGCCGAAATAGTTGGGAGAGGAGCCAATTGGTCCCAGAGGTTTGGTACCTAATCATGAGCACAGGAATTGACAAGGTCTAATCCAATGAAAAGACATAGTTCTGTTAGTATGCGTCCAGTAAATCGGCCTGGGACCAATCCAACCTGGAGCGCGGAAACACCCACGATGGAGATACAGCTGAGATTGAGTGATATAAGTGTACTGTTATCTCGGTAGCCGTAGGTTCCTTCAAATGATTCGAAATCTGTCGCATGGTGGGCAGGACAATCGTACTGAACGAGGGCAGCATTCCAGGGGGGTAGTTAGCGGTCTTCCCAACACGAGGTGATACTTGATTGAAGGAGAGTTCGTAAGGTTGTCTAGTCGGTATGAAATCCGGACCCGGGATATCGCTTACCGCACCAGGTGTTGTGAGAAGAGGCAACCTGGCTAGAAGTAGCGAAACACCGCCAATCATTTGACAGGTCACCGTTAGATTGTCCTCGCGTACACTAAACTTGAGATATCCCAGGATCGACCGGAGATATACCGAAGGCAATTATACTGTCAGTTCTCGTGGTACAGGTCGGAAAACAGAACAAGTCCTCCACTGAAGTGGCAATGTACGACGTGAAGTCCATCCAGAGTTCAGTCGAGTCCACAATTTCCCACCATAGTATGGTTCGGATATTCGGACTGAATGATCGACCCGCGTGGGGCCTTTCTTTCCCCAGTTGTTTCCAGAATTTGGCTCTGTTCTACATGAACAGCAGGTGGGCAGACTATCTGAAGCCAAATTGCATAGTTGAACAGTTAAAATGCAGAGAAAGGAGGATAGGAAATGAATAATTCTCCGGGTGGTTTTGTACCACCATACTAGCGCTACCACTAGTAGTAGTAGTACACATAGTACAGTACCCACGGGATCTGACGGTGAACCATTGCCCGACACCGGAGAACTCTAGAAGTTCTAGAGGCATTCATAACCAATTAAAAAATAAGGAAGCTAGCAGGGTAATTCCTAAAAGAGTTATAGGTTGGGAACGCCATATTAACAGGGCGAATTGCACTGGATTTATGTCGGTAGATGATTACGGCTGACAATCTTCTGTACCTTACAGCATATGCTCTCATCATTTCAATTTGCCTGTTCACCCTATTACAGATCAATGAATTATTGTACTGTACTACCTTATGTCCCTGCTATAGTGGAGTTCGAGGTCTATTTTGATCAACACACAACAGTCGCCATCATCTACCAATGATCTATTAATCCACAGCCCAATATGTTGGTTGTTACACTGCTCGCCTCCTAGTAATATACCTACTGACCATTTATCTCGAGTCAGCATCCTATAGGGAGCTCCAACCCAAATCCGGCTAAGACCGCCACTCCCAGCTCCATATCTCATGACAGACAGCCTCATGAATCTGGGTAACAGCTCGAATAATTAGGTACATATCCCATCCATCCAATATGTACTACAACAACAGTAGCTAGAAAACATGCTACTTAGCTAACCCCTAACTGGAAAAGGTCAAAGTATATACAGTAAGTGGCTTACATCCCCCGCTTCTGTCAAGGAGAATCAAGCCGTCATAGAAGACAGAAAATATGATCTATCAACCCCAGCTGCGAGTGCAGATGAGGAACCTCCCTAGGTAATTACTTTCCAGAAAATCATTCTGTCTAGCTAAGCTAGCAAGCAAACTCAAAGAAACAAGGATTGTTCCTTCCTTCCTTCATATGCACGAATTACAACCCTACCCTAAGGTTTCCAAGGACCCTCTTTCCCTACTTGGATAAACACATGCCCCCACCAAATGCAGGTAGGCCGTTGGTCCACGGGCCCAAACCTTCTTACCGCGATTTTAAGTTCTACCAGTTGTAAGGGCTGTAGTATCTCTCTCCCCTTCTCCAACCCTAGAATGGACCAGACCAGATCACCCACCCATCCATCCATCCATGCGGAATGAGCTGCCACCTTCGACCTCCACCCTAAACAAATCCCAAGCCAACCTAAGCCTGAGGAACATCAGACTCAGAATCAAATACATCCTCGGAACCAGCAGCCGAGAATCCGGTTGGACGGGGATGGAAACGAAAGTCATCAGATGGTCATGATATCACCACAAGCACAAGCACAGACCCGGGCTCTTCCTATCATAACCCTTGAATTCAGCCCCAGGTCGATCGACAGTTCGATACCTCCCAAACAGGTAGGTGGTAGGTAGAACTCATAGATCGAAGACTCGGTCTGAACAGATTGGACCAGGAGAGGGAGGAGATGGAATTTCAAATACATGACTCTCGCATACACCGATCTCCAGAACTTAACTTAGACTTCTACCTATCCAACAATACACACGTTCTTCTATTGGGTAATAGCTACCTAATGGATTGCATCTACCGCAGGTATCCGAAGACCTCATTTCCTTGCCAAGAGGTAGCACAAACATACACAGTAATGCGGGGACCAAATAATGATGCGAGACTAAACCACCACGAGACGAGGTAAGAAAGTCGACAGACAGCTAGCTGCGTACGGTAGCTATCTTGCCTTGCCTCCGAGGCAATGCACGGCACGTATCGCATGCAAGTTGATACATCTCTCTACCCCCTTCTAGGTTGCCTTTTTGCCGCGTTATCCTGCCAAATAAATACTTCCCAGCATATCGGGTATCGATCGGGCTTTGCGCAATCTGTGGGTAGCTTTTGTCTATTGGATCGTGGAGAGACTAGTGAGGGAACGGGATCGACGGCGCTATGTTGTCTCAGACGCGTGATTTGCTTCATTTCCAGGAATCTATTCCGTTGCGACTACTACACTACCCTGTCCAGGTGGTAATTCGTTAGCGGGGACGATCATAGGTAATTGTTGATTGGTATGGTTGATATGTCGGGTTATGCATATCGATAGTATGGTATTATAGATCTGTAGTTGTTGATAATACATACAAGAGGCTGGGTTATTGTTTCTTGGCAGTATATTAAACTAGGTGGATGGCTGATTGATATAACATTGGTGATAGGATTGAATATTGATATCGCGCTGGAGACACTAACTCTCCGTCATTAGAAAGGAATACGTAATAAGAAATTGTGGACAGTCATAATATCTTAACGTCGATTTGTTTATTCATCTATCGAAGCCAAACCAGGCCCATAAAATACATGTTTGTTTTAAAGACACCATTGAGGAAATCATCTAGATAAACAAGACGCCATCTAAGCCATAGGCATCGATCCAGATCAAAACACCTTCCATGACCTCAGCGTAGAAAAAAAACCGTAACTCCAATCCTAACTCTTGTAATATGCAGGGGACAGGCCCAAAAGAAATCCTTATCCTACTCCAAACATGAGACAACACCGCCCATATGAGCAGTGATCAGTGAAATAAATGGAATGTCAAGTGTGGTCCTCATCGATTTATGCTGTAGTGTTCTCCTTTTGCTTGCGCTCTTCCTGGTCCGGCGTCATGCATTTCATTGGCGAAGGGACTGGCGCGTCTGGTGAACTCCTGCCCATCAGCTTTGGACTGGGCTCCAAGGTTTGGATCGGAGGCAAGACTGGTGCCCCGGTGAAGCTGCCAGATGTCATGGGTCGCGGAGAGTTCTTTGTTGGGCTGATTCCTGACAGATGCGCCCCATGCGAGCTTTGTGGGGGAGAAGAGTGGATGCCACTTGGTGTAGCTGTTGAGAATGAAGGGTACCCGCCACGCATTGAAGACGAAAAGCCATGGCTGGCAGTGTTCGGGCGCGGATAATGCTGCCCAGACGGTGTAAAGGGCACAGAGCCATTATGAGAAGCTGTCAAAGGCTGGAACCCTGCCAAATAGCCAACATCACGGTTACCCTGAGTGGGAGACATGGATGGTCTGTTCTTAATCGGGGATGGGAGAGTGGGACTCTGAGCGGAATGAGCTGATGACGGCCTTTGCGACGGGAAAGAGCTGGTGTCGAAGGATCCGAGGCCATGAGGCGGGAGTTGCGTTGCTTGCTGTATGGGAGGCAACGCGTAATGGCCTGGCTGGAGTTTCGCTGGCTGCTCCCTTGATGGGCTGGCGAGACCATTAACACTCTTGGATGGCGAGAATGGTGAGCGAGGCGGGCTTGATGTAGCAAAATGACCCTGAGTAGCGGTCTGAGGTCGGCGTTCAGGCGAGGGAGGATGAGGAATGTACTGTGATGTGTTTTGCGGAGGGAGAGGTGGTTGTGGGATTGCCTTTGCTGATTCAGACCCGTTTTGCATACTCGAAGAGGCGCTGGAAGTCCCCTTCACGGGAGACAATGAAGCAGGAGGCCCATTTGAGACATTGGGAGCAACGGATGCAGATGGCGGTGAACTTGAACCTCCAATCTTGAACTTCAGCGGTGGGAGTTTGGGAAGTTTTGCTTCCTCTTCTCGCCGCTTGCAGTCCCTGCAGATGAAGTGGAACTCTTCCTTCTCAGCTTCGTCTTGTCCAATGCCCAAGCATCTGCTGTGTTGCCACACACTACACCTCTCGCACGCGACGCTGTGAGAACCGTCATCCTATCAGATTATCAATAAACAGCTCACTTGGAATATTCAATGTGAATTCAGACTTACCAAATTCTCCCCATAGACACCACAGCCCGAACAGTCGAATATCCAGTGGTCATCCTGAGCGAGTTCTTCCAGGCCTTTCTTCTGCCTCTCATATTCTGTCTGCAGGTGCCTTTCAGAGACTCTGCCACTGTGCTCTCCCCTTTCTAGCTTCATTCGCTCCTCGGCAATCCTCTCGAGCTCGGCCTCATGCAACAAACGCTTCTGTTCTCTATCCTTCAATCGCTGCTCTCTTGTCATGACTCGCGACTCTCTCTCGTCCTGAAGCTGCTGTCGTTTTGCCTGTTCCCTGCGAGCTTGCGCCAATTCTACCTCATGCTTCCGAGCTGCTTCGGCGGCCTCTCGCTCAAGGCGCTCCTTTTCAAATTTCTGGGCAAGGCGGCCGGACCTCTTAGCACCAGCCATCAGTTGCATGTTGGCAAGCTCCTTCTCACGCTTCAACCTCTTCCGCTCATGAGCCTCTTCCTCCTTTTCAATGATTGGCATAACGTCCTTCACAATCCTATCCCTTAGATACTTCTCATCAGGATACCTGGTTTTGAGGATACTATCCAGAAACTCCCTGTAGTCCGAGAGCGTGACAGCAACACATTCCCAAGTGATACCACCATTGCTGTCTTCAGTCGCCTCGTCGTTCGCTTCTTTCTTCTCCTCGGGAGCTTCCTCATCATCAGCAGAACCAGAGACTTTTCTCCGCTTGGACGCTCTCAAAGCCCTAGCGCTTCTACTCTTCGCTTTGGGTTTAGGTTTGGGCGCAGGGATGGGAGGGTCGACACGGCGGTAGAGGCGATTATCATCAAGAACGTAGTAGTAATCACCATTGCGATCATAGCCTAGTTCCTCACAGCGCTAAACAGAGTCAATGATACATCCCGGACGAAGGTGGGATTGTTCCAGCGTAGCACTTACCCAACTAGTCTGATCGATCTCCCTCTGCTCGGGCATTTTGGCACGAATGCGATCGGGGTTCCAAAACGTCCACACAGAAAGCTGATGCAGAACACGAAGTTTCAGGAACACATCGAACTCCAAGAACTTTTTCGGCTGCTCCTCGTACCCGAAGGGGTTCTCTTTATGAGGCGCTTTCGCATTATACTGGCGTCGCGTGAACTCGTCGAAGTTGTCAAACCTAACCGCCAGTCCTGTATTAGCATCCCTTTCATAGACCACACGCCATCCAGTGCAAGAGAACATACGTCAAACCCCGATGCGACGAGACCCATTTAAGCATGCACAGTCCGATCTCCAACAACTTCTGCGACGGTTCAGTCTTCAGGCATTCGTTTTCCAGATCCTGTATAAAAATTTGACATTAGCCACAAAGTCCAAGATCGACAGTGTAACTATCAAAAATACCTAGAGTACAATAGGGACATGGGTACAGTAGGGCATACTTCAATGTCAAAATCCTCATCAATCTTCATAAGCGTCCCAAACATCGTAATATACTGCATGAGGCACGCAAACTCCCAGGAATTCCGGAGCCGTTGGAGCAAGCCAGGCTCCTCCGGCTGGGCTGGGGTCGACGGGGCAGGGTCTACATCGGAGCGGGAGCGCTTTCGCGAGACCATTTCGGCGGAAGGGCGCCGCAAAGCGCGGAGGCGAGTTTGGCGATTTTCCTTTTTTTTCAAATTTTCAGACGATTATTTTTTCCCTTTTTTTGGCTTTATGCAGAGAATACAATCAGTGAAACAAAAGAAAGATTCAAATCAAAAAGAAAAAAATTAGAAGAAGGAGGAGTCTGGGACTAGATCGTAGGGACGAGCGCGCGGAGATTTTGCAGGGGGAGAGAAATTAATAGCAGGAATTCAGATGAGCTCAGATCCGGGAGTTTCGCGTCGAGACCCGCTCAATTGGCTCCCGTCAGGTGATTTGCTGGGTTCTTTGCTCAACCTGAGGCAAACCACTAAAACTGTACGAAAGAAATAAATAACTAGATGAAGTTCAAGATGGTTGGAAGAAATTGAAAAGAGAAGGATTTGGATGGTTAGGAAAGAATTGCTTTTGTCATCTTTTTTCCACTAACACAATTGTTTCCATACTAGCCAGCCATTAATGTGTTTCTCCTTCACTCACGTCAACGATGTGAATAATCTGCTCGACAATAGTTAATTCCTTGGTGAAGGCTAGCTACAGTACAATAAGACACAAGTTATTGTATCATATAGGCACTCTTCTACTCATTGTGGCTACAATAAAACCTATTATCTAATATCTTCTACTCCTGACTACTTAGAAGGTATGCAGCAAACCGGTTTAAGTTCTGAAAAAAACCTGTATTTCATAAAGATATACATACATAGACAAACACATAACTAAAGAATACACAGACAAACTGGACATGGAGAAAAGCAAAAACCCTAGATCTTGGTATCTCTCGCTCAAAGAAGCTCTATCTCGTATAGTAGTGGAACAGGGAAAGCCATCATAGACGAGAAAATGCAAGAAAAAGATAGCGCCAACCAAATCCACGACACCCCAAAGCCTTGTACCATGATAGGGATAAAAAAGATGAAAAACACACGATGGGAAAACAGAAACTGTGACATACTGGACAAAGATCCTCCAAGCTCCCAATTTTCCCACCACCCAAATTCGAATAGTAGAAAAGGTTTTTTTTGTCTTTTTTTTGATCTTCTCCGGTGGTCTTGTAGACCCAATCTCTTTTGTTCTTTGCATTTCCATATGTTTCACTTTTACGCCTTGTGATCCCCCTTCGCCAGGAAACCCGCCCTATGCATGTCGTAAGGTTGCCAATATATCAAGCAGATTATTAGAAAAGAAACAACGCCGTTCGAATCTTACATCGCAACTCCCGGCGCGCCATCGGAAACATTATCGGAGAGGTTGATGAGGAGCTGCGCAAGGCACCGCTTGGTGGCTGCGTCGTCGCGGAGAACGGAGGAGAAGGTGGCATCGCGAAGGGGTTCAGGGAGGCATTGGCGCAACGCCTCTCGGGCTCGACTATTGTCACTCAGACTGCCAGACAGTTAGAATATTTATTTGAACGGATTGGAGGTATCCAGCCCCAACTTACCGAAGGAAGCAGCGCACAACATGCTTAAGTAGCCTCACGGTCTGTTGCTCCACCAGCTGTGTAACCATATTGCTCAAGACCGTCCCCACAGCATAGAACCTCTCATAAGTCGCGCAGATATATGCAAGGCCAATATCATCTAGCAAGATTTTCTGTACGATAAAGATTGCGACTGTCTTGCTGAGCTCAGACCCGGTCTCCATGATACGGAGACAGAGGGGGATAATCTCCGTCGTGAGAAGGAAGTTAATGACGTCTGACGAATCGTTCTTGACCAACGCACCGATCACACCGAGCGAAGTGAGACGGAGGTACTCAAAGGGTCGGGACTTCGAGGTCGTATTCAAAAAGGGATAGAGGAAAAGAGGAATATGGGCTATTGTCAGAAAATTATTAGCATTGCACACAAGCAATAGAAATGTTATGACTGCCACATACCATTCAGAAAGAGAGTACGAGTCTCATTATGCGAGGCAACACACTGCAACAGAGCCAGCGCATTACACACCCGATTTGATGCAGCAGCGGTGAGCTGGGAAGGATTCAACAGAGGATAGACTGAAATAATCTCCTGGAGCAAGGAAGCCATAACGCCTGTAAAATAAGACAGTTGGTTAGTGTCTAGCCATCAACCACGTAGCTCAACACCATCAGAGATCATACCAAAAGAATGCCAGATAACCAAGGCAAGCTCCGGAACCTGCTCTCTTTTCTTACTGAGTTCCATGAGGGCCGTCTCCCTACGGTTGGGGTCCAGTAACTCCGCGACCCAGATAAAAACCTTGCGGTTCTCCTCGCTGATTCCGCCATCCATCACCGAGACAGCACCTGGTAAAGCACCATCACCATTCATCGCTCCAGCACCGGCTCCTTGCGTCGGGTTCCCGGCAGTTCCCGCCATAGCGATACGGCTGTAATGTTGTTGCTGGGCGGCGGCTGCAGCGGCTGCCGCTGCCTGGACCTGAGCATGTTGCTGCGCGAGATGCTGTTGCTGAGCTGGATGGTGTTGAGCCTGGTGCTGCTGCTGTTGCTGCTGATGCTGCAGCCAGGAGGGGTCGGCTTGCGGAAACTGGTGTTGGTGGGAAAAGACGTGCTGGGCCTGCGTTTGGAGCATTGCGGCCGAACAAGGGTCGGAAATGAAAGACTCGAAATACAACTGTCAGGGGAGTTGGAAGAATCCCTGCGACCGAAAATATAAGATGGTGAGAAAAGAGGCTTGGAAAAAGGCTGAGATCGTCAGGAATTAGATCTCAAGAAGAATAAGTGAGTGAGTGAGTGAGTAATAGTGGCATTGATTTGGCAGAAAGGGAAATGGAGGAAGCGAAGTTCGGGTGGGGGGGAGACGAAAGAAGAGAAGTTGGTTGATGCGCTAGCGTTAGCGTATCTCTTCGTCTGCCTTGGATTGTGCGGTTGCACTTTGGGCTCGTACAACCCGGATCTTCAGTCCAGACCCTTTTCAATTCTATATGACTTCTTGTTCTATTTTACTTGATCTATCTATTATCATGGTTACTCTTCCCTCATTCTACTGATATATCTCCACGATTCCAATGTTCTCTGCAGACTTGCAGGTTACACTATGGCAAGTTGCACAAGTTAGTCTGACAAGTGCAAGATTATCAGCCATGTTCTTCAGGACTAAGAGACTATACTCAGCTTCTTTAAGCAACTCTCGGCATCGTGCAGAGAATGTAGATTCTTCTGCAGGCTGGGGAGCTCCTACTCTTCATTGCCACCTGGACACCCACCTTACAACCCCTGCTTAACCACTCCTTTCCCGGTATATTAAAGAGAAAAAACCCTTCATAATCAGTTTCATATATCCATATTACATCTAACATTATTTTCATCATATCATGCATCATATTTACACATTCCCCGTGCTCCGGTAAATTCCATAGAAAAACACGTCGTCATGGAGCAGGGCACATCAAATATTTCATAAAAAGAAAAAGAAATCATACAGCATGAAAAAGTTAATCCTGCGCCGGTTTATGCAGATTCGGTTCGATATGTTGAGGAGAGGGAAATAGAGAGGTAAAGCGAGCAGGTTCATCTTCGAGGAAGTCGTGGTATCACCGCGTCCATTCATTCATATCAGCGTCGTCTGGATCGACCAGATCGACCAGACCGTCGTGTATCTCGTGTTCTTCTTGTTCGCCTATCGGAGCTTGAGCTACCTAAAACACAGTTAGCTGGCTGATCTGATCTGGGTTGGCGGAGATACATACTTGTGCTCGTGTAATAGTCGGAATAATAATAGTACGAGCTTGGATAACTGGTGGTGCTCTTCTCATCATGGTCTCTGCGCCTCTTCAATCCGAGACACAGAGCAATCGCACCAAGGATAATTCCGATTGTCGCCCATATACTCCACCCAGATCTCTTCTCACTTTCTTCAGGTCGTGACGGCCGAGTACCGAACCAGGTTCGACCTTCAGGTCTGCTGCCATACGAATGGTGGGAGTAGCGATCAACATATGTGGTTGATTCCCTTCTTCTCCTTCTCCCGCCAAGGCCGAAAAGTGCGAGCAAGCCATCGATAGCTCCACGACAGCACATACAGGCGCATATGAGCAGCAAAAGCAAAACTCCAGCGATGACACCAATGACAATACCTGCGATAGCTCCGCCACTAAGACCTTGGCTGGGAGCTTTGACTCCAATTGCCTCTGATCCATCTGTTGATACAGGAGCTAAGAAACCTTGGGTTGTCGTCGGAGTAGCGGTTTCGGTGACGGTGGACATGCCGTTACTTGTTCCTCGTACAGGCGGAGTGGCAGGAGAAGTCTCGGTCGCAGTCGCAGTCGCACTCTCCCAACCCGCTGAAGAACTCCCTACCACGCATTGATTGTTAACACAGACTGATGAAGCATCGCAGCAGTCGTTACCGCAGGGCGTTTCTCCGTAGGACTCTTGGCAGGAGCCTTCGCCGGTACCTCCACCAGAGCCTGTGCCCGTGGGTGCGACAATCTGGCTGCTCCATACAGAGGTAATGGTTGAAACGTCCACCTCCGTTGCGTAGTAGGTTGTTGTAAAGTACTGCCACTGTCCACCTCCGCTACCACCGCCTCCACCACCGTCTAGACAGACCGCTTGGCCTTGGTTGTTGGTACTGCAAGTCTGGCCAGAGTTGCAACAGATTTGGCCATAGTAACCGCAAGGATTCGCACATCGTTTCTCAATATCGGGTTCGTCGAGAGAAAGCGGAGTCGCAGATACCAGTTTCGGTAGAATCAATAAAGCGAATGCGGAGGCCGCTGCTGGTATTGCTTGGGAAACCCGCATGACGGAAAGGTTGGTATAAACCGTATGAGATTGAACTGAGTAGCAACGACCAGAAGACCACAATATTCTACTCCACCCGATAACAAGCGGCGACGTGTAGTCAAGGAGACCTGTAATCGACTTGCGCAAAAAGGATTGAGTCAGGCCGGTTGCACAGTCAACCGCCTCGAGGTTGTTGACGGACCAGATTCAAAGACCGCCAAAACACTGTAAACTTCAAACCCCTCAACAAGGAAATTTTGTTTAAAAGTAGAAGAATGCGAAGAAAATAAAAAGAACAAGGAAAGAAGCAGGAAGAATGTAAATCGGGGAGGAAGAGAGAGATAGACTTCTTTCTGGTAGTGACTTTGGTCCCAGCCTCCTCATATACCCAACCTCCCAGTTTTCACCCGCTTCCCACCAATCGCTCTTCACACCGACAGAATATCTGTTGATCCTTGATATTATTATAGAAACAATAAAGTAAATGGCAGGATTTTATCAATATTATTTTGTGTGAGGATTCGTTGTCTTTGCGAAAGTTTAGGGCGGGGTTTCATGTCATCGTCTGCATATAAATATAGTCCAGGCTAGTCTAAGACTCGGGACATAAAGTACTTGCGAACAACAGGGAATTAATTAGTTTCTTCAATTACTCTTACCCCTCACGTCTAATACCTCCAAGACCAGTTACGTAGATTCCAAGGACAACTCAACTCGTACTCTTCGCCTTCCCTCTTGACCGCTAGTAGTCTTCTTCGTCTTCGATTAATCCATGGCTCAGGTGTCTACAGTTTGAATATAAATACAGCACAGGCGAGAACTTAATACGAACTATAGGTATTTTTTTATTAAGTACGCCTGAGAATACAAGTTCCAACCCAACGTCCTATTACATCATGTGCTCTTATTTTAGGGCATTTCTGTGCTACTATGACGATTGAGTATACCACATGGTACGGATAGTCGAGGTCCTAACGCATGATAGCATGGAAAGACTTGCTATAGAATAAATTCAAGATATTAGTTAGTCAAGGCTCTTATATCATATCTGTTGCTGCAGTAATCAGTTCCTACTTTTATTAATTCGTTACACGATGATTTGGGCTTGTCGATATATATACGTCAGATCGATCATCAATTACTGGAAAGGTGTACCTTATCAAGGAATATATTGACTGAGTTTGTCTGAAGGTCTGAACCTTCCAGTTGTGCAGATAGACTTTTGCAGCGTATTTAAATCGAGGTCCTGGGATAGCAGTTCGATAATGTTGTGTCCTGAGCTGGGAGACGTCGATATTGGGTGTCGGATTTGATTTTTATCACAATACTCAGTAGCCTCCCTGTTTGGTTTTGTGGTCCCTATGAAGAAGGGCATGCTTTAGATCTTCAAGTTTCTCTCATGCTTCGAAGATCAAGGACCAGCACCGCGTGGCTGTCAAATCTGGGAGCCACGTGATTTACTACAGCGGAGACGGAATATAAATTAGTCCGATGATATGACATAATCTAGATTTCAATCCGAGTTCTCGAACAATTTTAAGATCTCCATTTGGAGATGCATTGTGATAATGCAGCGAAGCCAACTACCCCATTATCACCATGTCGAAGGAAGCGCAACTGAAGCCCCTAGTCCGACACGAAGAGAGGCCCGCTCGCCTCTAGTACACCTCCTCGCTGGCGCGTAAGTGAATTTCAATCCATATCATGACAGTTCTGACAATTGTTACAGGAGTGGAGGATTTGCTACAGCCATTGTGACTTCGCCGCTAGATCTTTTAAGAACCCGACTACAGTCTGACTTGTATCAAGTCCCAACTCGGCTATCCGCTATTTCCCAAGCGTCCAATCAACCCCCTCACTCATATCTCAAACCAAACCGGACAACTCGGATTATCAGTTCCATATATCGAGCCGAAGGCTGGCGAGCATTTTTCCGAGGCCTCGGCCCAAGTCTTGCGGGCGTTGTACCAGCGACGGCGATTAAGTTCTACGTCTATGGAAACTGCAAGCGCATCGGGGCAGATATATTGGGCTACGAGGAAAGTTCTCCATTTATCCACGCGCAAGCGGCAATTTGCGCAGGAATAGCTACCTCTACATGCACGAATCCGATATGGGTTGTCAAGACAAGATTGCAGCTTGACAAGGCCCGGACTCCCAGTGGTGGTCGCCAATATCACAACAGTGTCGATTGCGTTGGGAAAATTGTACGTTACGAAGGCCTAAAGGGCCTTTACAGAGGACTGAGCGCGAGCTATTTAGGCTCGCTTGAGACGGCTCTCCATTTGGTTCTGTATGAACGTCTGAAGCGCATATTACGACAGTCATTGGAGCCAACCGAGGGGACAGGATCTGCTGCTTTAGATGAAGTTAAGCACTGGATTAGTACAAGTGGTGCTGCTGGTGCTGCCAAGTTGGCTGCTGGTCTGATCACATATCCTCATGAGGTACGCGGAATTGTGAAAATCTATTTAACAACTAAATTGACACTCTGCAGGTGGTCCGAACAAGATTGCGCCAGGCGCCACTGGGAAGTAGCGGTCCTAAATATACGGGCTTGTTGCAGTGTTTCCGTACTATCGCTAAAGAAGAGGGCCTAGCAGGGTTATATGGAGGCTTGATTCCTCATATGGTGCGTTCTCTACCGTCGGCGGTAATTACGCTCGGCGTGTATGAATTTGTTTTGAGGGTTGTCGGTACATAACCCTTGCACATCATCATTTAGATAAGGCGGTGCCTTATCATTGTATTATAGTCGGCGTTTATGGGTTCTGCATACTATGATAGACATACATTAGAGATTAATGAACAGACCTAATATTTCAATCGAGTTGTCACGGACACTTTGAGGTGCCTGAGTGAGAGCAGAATAACAACAAAGAGCCCTATGATAGCCTATTCCTCGCCAAATACAGAGACCCGTCAGAAGGAAGAGGAGCCCAAAGAGGTAATCCAATTAAGCATGAATGCTCTCCATCAAAAACTCCCAGAAATGCATTCAAGATTCCATCGCACATTTTAGATATCATATCCCATCATTCGGTAAGATCAGTCGCCCTCATAATATATACACAAACACATAGTAAGAACGAAATATTCCAACAAGAATTAGATAAATACCCCAGCAACCCCAACAGCCAAACCAAAGACCAAATCCTGAATCGATGTTCGTTTAAAGGAAGCACGGTTCTCGTCCGATTGCCAGTTGTCATATGAATTGCAGTGTCCCAGACTCAGTCCATGACAAGCTTCCATCTTCAGACTGGAACAGACGGATTGAGCCGCAGGCGTTGCCGATGGGCCGTGAACAGTTATGCCTGCGCCATTGGGCCCCGCGACAGTGACTCCGTATTGTCCAGCGAAGTTGGCTGTGCACATGGAGTACTCGCTCTCGCATAAGGAATAGTATGAAGTGCAGGACGCTGCATTCGAGAAGGATGTAGGGACGTAAACGAATGGGTAAGCTGCTTCCGTCATCGTAGAGCCTGTAATGGTCGGTGCAGGCGAGCCGGAGGTCGCAGTCGCTTGGGCGGTTTGGGGAAACATAAAACTATTTGCTCCGGTACTTGGTCCCGTTAGGCTTCCGGTACACTTTGCGCCGGTGGGACAGCAGGCGATGTTGTCCGCAGCGTCGCGAGAGCAATTTGTGCCGTCCCGACAGCAAATATCCGATTTACCCATGTTGGAACATGCACTGTATCCTCCTGGACAGGTATCTTGTCGCTTTAAAATTCGTAGGATTTTGAATGCTCGTTTGTTCGTCTCGGCATTTTGAGGAGGATCGAAGGGGAGGGTTTCTATCGATAGGACGGCCGATGCGAGGAATGTGGCCCAGATCCACCAGGTCGTCTTCATTTTTGCGCCAGAAACCGCAATCTGACTTCTCGTCGAGACGTCAGATGTGCAGGTTGGATAGTTCAGATTTCAATTTTGGAACCGATGCGACGAGGGGAAGAGTTGATATAGAGGGTGATCAACAAACTACTGTAAGAGGTAAGCGTTGTGTCAGTAGATGCACCAAAACTTGAAGTATATACTTAACTGGTTAGAACTGAACAACACACATTTTTGCGACCGTTTTGACTCGACTTTTTTTTCTGATCGGGTCTCAAGATCTTCTGTGGAAGATGATGTGATGCCATGGCCTGGGCTGTGTCCCCGTCCCCACCAGAATCCCTGCCACAGCAACCGTTGTCACCAACCCGTACCACGACACGATGCCCAACCACGAGGTTTTAACAATGGACAAGTCATTGTTTGCTGGCAATGGTCTCTCGAGTCAATTGATTTGCCCTTTAGGGAATTCTCCAACGAGAAACAATTGTTTTGTATCAGGTTGCCTTGTTCCCTAAATCATACAACCCTGTCTCCTTTCTGTATGCACAGCTTTCAGCCCTCAACTTCTGCATTGCTTCAAGAGAAATTTGAAATTATAAATAATGAAGAAATCGATCGAGACCTGTGGTATTCAAATGAGCTCCAAATTCCCGGTTACACAAGAATACAAGATGGAGGATGATGCGGGGTTGATGAGGATCGACTGACTAGCAATGACTTACACATGCGACTTCTCTCACTTTCAAAGACCTCTAAATCAATCACCTACATCCGGAGCCATGCCTTCAGTCAATAACTCTACCACAATGAAGATACCCCTGGTGGACTTCTCACCATGGAATCAAGCCGACGACAAATCCGGGCGAAAGAAAGTGGCACAGGAGATCGTAGATGCCTGTAAAAAGGTCGGTTTCGTATACATTATTAACCACCCAGTTTCAGAATCTACCCTAGACGAAGCATTTGACTGGTCAAGGAGATTCTTCGAATTGCCTATGGAAGAAAAGTCAAAGGCGCCCCATCCAGAAGGTTGGGCAGTTCACCGAGGCTACTCTTGTCCGGGACTGGAGAAAGTGTCGCAAGCGGTAAGCGGAGGCGATGATGAGAACGTAGTGAAACAGTTAAGGCAGATTCCGGATTTCAAGGTAGGCGATATCCCCTCTTCCCAGTCTTGACTGTTGCTAACGCGCATACAGGAAAGCTATGATATCGGGAGCGATGAGGATCGCCTTCAGCCTAATCAATGGATTCCCGAGGAATCACTTCCGGGGTTTCGAGCTTTTATGACTCGGTTCTACTGGGACTGTTTTGGAGCTGGGAAAGAAATCCTCAATGCTTTGGCCGTCGGGCTGGATTTGGAGGACGAAGATTATCTAGTTAAGAAACACTCGGGCCACAACAATCAGCTACGCCTCCTTCATTATCCTCCCATTCCTGCAGAGGAGCTTGAGAAAGAGCGTGCGGCCCGTTGCCCGGCTCACACGGATTGGAGCTCAATGACCATGCTCTTCCAGGATGACTGTGGTGGTTTGGAGGTGGAGGATGTCGCTCGACCAGGGACGTTCGTTCCTGCCAAACCTGTCAAAAACGCGATAGTTATGAATATCGGTGATCTCTTGCAGAGATGGAGTAATGGTATGTTTTCCTCTCAAGTCGTAGGATGCCGTTAAAAACGAATGAACGCGAAAGAAGGAGGATGAGCTAACTTTTAATAGATCATCTAAAATCAACCTATCATCGAGTCACACTCCCACCACTTTCAGATCGGTATGAGGGTGCGAGTTGCATGACCCGAAAACGATTCTCCATTCCTTACTTCCTCTCTCCTGATCCGGATACCCTTATCGAATGCATACCATCGTGCATGGGTGAAAATGAGCCTGCCAAGTATGAGCCTATTACACAGGCTGACTATAATCGGATGCGAGCTTCGGTGCAATATTGAACCATGAATTATATTTGTAGCAGTAGAGAGGCTGGTTTATGGAAACCCTTGACGTTTGTCTGAGAGGGGTAGTTTGTTGGAGGACCTATTTTAGAATACATTGTCATATTGAGTTAGCTATCGATCCAAAGATGCCTAGCAAGTCGAATATGAACACAGAATGAACACCCTTTAATACACACAACAGCTGTTCCTGTAAACCCCAGACTTGTAGCAAGATGCACTGCGTGTAACACCATCCCCAACAAAATCAATGAACTCCCCCGTAATAGCAACAGTGTAAGAGTAAGCCTGTTCAGCGAAGCCAGGGCATCACATACAGACAATAATCCCATGCATGATAATAATCCTGAACCCAGAAAGAATCAACCTCGTCGTATGCATCATTTCTATCCTTGTCTTCTCTGTCACGACGGAATTCGCGAAGCTCAAACTCGATATCGCCTTCTTTGCAGCCATGCTTAAGGGAACTCAAGAACTCCCATTCATCGGTATCCACAGGCATCGTGTATGCAGCAAATACTTGGATCTGCTTTATGTATGGAACGACCGTATCTCTATCCTTCACCAGAATATCCAGTTGCTCCACAGCAAAACAGGCCTGTAGGTCAATGCATTCAGTGATGGAAAGCAGCTCTATTGACGGAGGAAGAAGTTCAGCCAACATCTGGTTGGGTTCACCGAAAGGATCCTTTGTAAAGAGGTTGTCGAAGCGAACATGAAGTTTTCGAAGTTGCTTAAATCCCTTCAGCGATCCGATCCAGTGGTTTTGTGTAACAGGACCTTGGGGTTCCTTAAAATCGAAATAATCCAGCCACAATTCCTCAAGTGTGTCTTTGGCATGGACGAGTGAATCTGCGAATGGCTCATGATTATCAACAGGAAAGGCGTGCGTATATTTAAATGACTTTAAACCTTGGCAGGACTCGATAAGCGCTTTCATTCCCAGTCCGCATCTGCTTGCATACAGCTCTAGTTCTGTGACTGATGAATCACCCTCTGGGATAGGAAGCTCGCCAGTCTCCAGAACTCCGTTTCCCGAGATTTTTTTCAGACTTGGAAAATCGAACCAAGGCAGTATATCATCTACAGTTGGCGATACTATGTCGGAAATACACTGCCAGATGTAGATTTCCTCCAACGACGTAAGAACAGGGGTCAGCTCAAACGGCTCAAGTCCCTGTGCAGCTCTGGCAAGCGTTCTATTGATAAATGTCAATCCAGCATAAGGCGCAAAATGCAATGATCGGAGTCTTGATAGAAAGGGAAGAGACAAAGCAATCCATGCATCAATACTGCCGTCGGCGAGTTCGACTTCCCATTCTTCTGCTTCCTCTGTTGTCTCACTAACCATAGCTAATGCGTCTTTTATGAGTATTTTGTCATAATCAAGTGGTCCTAGTTCCGCGGGTTCGAAACAGTACGCTTCGCCACAAACATCGATATATAAACACCGGACCGCCCGCGCCAAATCTGGTCTTCTCAGGATAGTTTGAGTGAAGGAGAATGTGGAATCAAAAGGCTTTGGTGTTCTACCACATATGCACTGTATGGGAATAACGCGATACAGCTCGGGGAGTAGGAGCTTGTAAAACAGACGGCAACTGATAATAAGGTTCAGCTTATCGCTTCTCTTCTTGATGTTTTCGCAAATTAAAATAAATATCTCGTTCGGCAGATTGGGAGCCATCTTTGCGAGGGAAGGAAGTAAAGAGAACTGGATCGAGAACGAAGGAAAAGATGCACTTCTTGTATGTGGTAGTAAAGAGAACGGATTGATGGCTAAGAGTTCAATGCTCTTGCAATGCAAATTCGTAAGAGAATTGAATTCAGTGGAAAGGTCGCGATATCAAATGACAACAGATAAAAGAACGCAGTGGTATAAATCAAAAAGCGCGTGGAAAGTTGAAAGTTATCTGCATATGAGAGGTAAATATTGACAGAAGGAAGGGTGGTAAAGAAGGACTTTGCACATTGGGACAGTCTGTTGGTAAATAAATAGCCAATCTTTCTGAAGGATCACGGGGGCACCTAGAGACGACTACCTATTAAGTAAGTAGCTATCATAGTACTGTGCTCATAGATTTCCTACTCTCAGTAGTACTCTTTCGAGCGTTAGAATTATTTCCCTGGTTTCCAGTAAAGGACCTGGAGTAATTAGAAGGCATACCTACCACATTAAATCATATCGCAGCAAATTCTATAAAACCAGTCCATTGACGCCAAATGCCAATATCAATCCTCCCATCCAAAGCGTACCCAGGGAAATACCTCTCAAGGCCCACTATACCACATTTCAATCAGGGTATAGATATGCGGAATTAAACCATTATAATTTTCCCAACGCTCCTCTCCTTACAGAAAGAGCAGAATCTTCCAAATCCAGCCCTTCTTCATCGTTCACTCTCTTCACTTCCCTCGCCAACTGCTCTCTTAATGCGTTCGCAAGGATCTCCCCCTCGTCATCATCAAGCTCATCCCTCTGTCCACGCCCAAACATGGTAAAGCTCGGCCTAGTCCCACTACTCCCGGCCTCCAGGGGTGGTCTGGGAATAATGTGGAAGTGGAGATGGGGGACTTGTTGCGCTGCTCTTATACCTGGGATATAGTTAGTAAAGATGAATTATATCTCATACACATACACATGCATGTGTACGAAGGTGGCGTAGAATTTAATACCGTTATTCTGAACTACATTCCAGTGAGCATCTGAATCTGCTACATCCCCGAAGATAGTTCTCATCACGACTCGGGATAGTATCGGAAGCCATTGCCCTACCTAGTACATCGTTAGTAAATGCTTTATTATTATGTAAAAGCAAAGGAAAGGACGCCGATAAAAATACCTCTCTCCCAGTCTCAACATTTAGATCGCCCAGTTTTTCATAGTGGTCTCTGGTAACTACCAAAACATGGCCTTTTGTCAAAGGCATAATGTCCAAAAAAGCAAGTACAGATTTGGTAGAAAGAATGAGGTGAGCGTGTGTTCCTGCAGGAACATCCGAAGGAGGACTAGGACTATTTGTTAACGGTTCATTATGGTGTTTCTCTTGAGGGAGATATGATGTTGGCGGTATAGGAGGATAAGACGAAGCGATTCTGCAGAAAGGGCAAGAAGGCGAGGGACTGGGAGATGGCGGCATTGAAGCGGGTCGAGTTATTGTTTCAACCAGTTGTCTAGTTATTTATGCAAAAGAGTCTATATAGGTAAGTTAAATCGAAAACTGAGCTTCATTTTATGTAGTAGTCGGTCAAATCATGGAATGGATGAAGTTGGCAGTGGAGAGGAACGGGAACCTCGGTCCAAATCCAATGACCCGTTTGCTATTTTCCCGTCGGCATGAGCCTTTTGTGAATGTCATAGAAGCCACAGATATCTATTTTATATATATTGACTCGTCAATATTCGCGCGGTAGCTATGCAACTGGCCTAATCAGGGAAATCTCGGAATGCTAGGACACAGATACCTATGGATATATATGTGCTCCGAGGGGCTAGCTGATCTAGGGAAGCTGTAGAACAACGAGGAAGGATAGCTAGTTGATGATGAAAAGCCTTTTAAATTGATACTAGCTAACTGTAAAATCAAACTGAGAGGTATGAAGAAGGAAGAAGAAGCTGGAGGGGGTAGGAGATTGTCTAATAAGGAAATGAACACAAAGAACCTTACATGACCAACTGCCATGCGATCTAGATTACTGAGCAGTATGAGCGCGTACGCTTACAGAAGCAGCCAATAATTCAACGATTGGCAAGGGACAATCTCATGGAGAGGGTTATTATAGTCAAGTTCAACTACCTACCGTATAAGAAAAGCAAGTGCATATCAAGAGACCAAAAGAGTAGAGGTTTATCCAGTAAGTTCATCCAAAGATGATGCTAACCCACTGAACCCGTAATCCCGCACCAGCAAAGGCCTGTCTATATTTGATTTCATACTAAAATAAAAGCATTCGAGCTGTCTTTAAATCATCAATTGGATTAATATATCTGGAATAGACACCTCCTAGCCTTGTTGTCGGTCAATTGCAACAGATAAGCTGCATAGACCGAAACCCCAGCAAGGAATCCCAACCCAAAATGAACACAGCATAAGAGACGAAATACATCTTGGGGCATCCGACGCCTGTAATACTCACAGGGGTAAGGAGAATGGGAAGGTATCAGAAGAAACACTCAAACTAGCCAGCCAAAAGAGAATAATGAAGAAACGAAGAGAAAAGAAGGCTTAACGCGACGCCAGACACCCTCAAAATCAAACAACGCAAGCCTCGCGTACTTAAACAGAACTAAACAAATGCCATCGTAAACATATGCAAGAGGTGCCTTTTACCATCAAACAAAGAGATGCCAACATATGTGTAATGAATCCTTTTTCCTCGACGAGCTCACGACCGAAATCAGTGGCACCCAAGAGCCAGCATTAGTAGCTTATCATTTATCGCATCACAATTATTCGCTATCCCTGATAAAGTCGTACGGTTCTGAAAGGGAGCTGCCAATGTACTGAGCATGATATCTCTTTGCCCACTGTCGAGTAATGATGGAGGCTAATAAGACTTGTTAGATGCGGTACCCTTTTGAGATAAACTGGATGAAAAACGTACCTTTGAGAAACTTCTTGCTTGCATATTTCTTGAAGAATGCTTCGTGGCATACTGGACGGTGAAGGTAGTCGATCATTAAACGGAAAACAGGGCCAATTTCCTCTTCAGTATATCCAGCATAATGGGCCAAGGTGGCATCCTGTATTGCACGTTAGCAGGTATGAAGACAAAAGGAACCAAGTGAGACTTACCCAAGGACCACGATCGAGGATAACGCGAGCAAGATACATAGAGGCTGCAGCAATATGACTTTGGCGGTAGGGCATGAATCTGTGATCGAGCAGACTGATCTCCATCAGATACTTTGCCAGGGTGCGAGTTTGGATATCATAATTGTCGGCCTTTGAAATCCGGCGTAAGAAGTGCATGGGGTTGGGGTAGCTCATGTTGTATTCAAGGGTGGCCAGAATATGCCGCTCAGCATCCAAGATTTCCTTGTCAGAAAACGTCTCGTCTGCAACATGACTGAAGTTGGCAACGTGTGGTGAGAGGACCTCTTCATACTTGGACGCAATGAACATGGCCGCAACACCAACCAGCTGCAATCGATCCAGAGCCACGACCTCGGCGGAAAGGAAACGGTCGATGATGTTGACAGCGAGAAAGAGGGTTTCAGGGAGGAGACGAAAGCGTGTATGGACCTCGATGAGCCAGTCGACTAGGATGCCACGCATCTTCCACTCAAGGTCTGGTTGGTGGTCGATGTATCGGGCGTTTGGAGCGGTTTCCAACTCAAGCTCTTTCATGTAATCGAAAATCTCAATAACATACTCGGCAACCATCAGGGGGTCATCGAGATCTTCCGCGTCCAAATCAGGGACAGCATCGTCAAAGCTATTCTTTGCATCAACGGGTTCGACAGCTGCTTGTTCCTCTTCAACAACAGGAGCCTGTTTAACGGTAGTCATCTTATGAACATCCACCTTTTTGCGCGGGGGTTCCTCCGCCTGGAATGTCTCCTCTTTTATCGACTTCTGGCTAGACGTCCGCTTCATTTGGTTACTGGCAGTGAGGCCGGACCTGCTGCCAGGGCGTTTCGATTCTGTTGAAGAAGCTTTCTTCGAGTTATTATCCTTGGCTCCCAAGGCAGTGCGTGAAGCATTGGTCCGAGTGAGCTTCTGAACGCCTCCTGTCTGCGATGTAGCCTTTGAATTTAAGCCAATTTTGCTTGTACCGGGCTTCTTTGCTTCCTTGGCGTCACCGTTATCATTTTTCGAGACATTGCTCACATCCCCGAGGGCAGCACGTCTCCGTGGGACGGCAGAGGTTGCATTCGGAGCAGCTTTCTTGGTCTGTAGAGGCTTCTTGGGGTCGACATTGGCGACAGGAGCGTCTCCTGTTGAAAGGGCAGCGGCCTTTGCTCGTGTCAGACGCGTCGATGACCCGTTCTCATCGTTCTCATTCATGGCACCTCGAGTGCGGATACTTCGAGTCTATTTGAACAATTGGTTATCAAATTGCACGGTGCAATAGCTATGCAGGCCCGATTGGAACAAGCATGAGACTCTACCCAACGCGTGAAGGAAACTTACAGGAGGCATGGTGTTGGCGATGTGGACGCGTAGAAGACAGGAGAGAAAAGAGTCCAAGACGTGAGAATATAATTAATTGTGATCCTATGTTTGTCAGCATTTGCATTCCAAATAAATTACTCTGGTGGAGGTTAAATGCCTGAGGATTGAAGTGAAGGTGGACTCACCACGCGTGAAAATGTAGTCTATCCCAGCAACAAATTCAATACAAGGGCTTTTAGAATATAATAGAATATATGATAAGAAGGAAATGGAGAAAAGGGCTCAGAAGAAACGCATATATGCGTTTGTTGACGGTCTTGACAGGAAAACGAAGTCGACGATCGTGTTCACGGTATCCTCCTGAGCGAGGGAGAATGAGAAAAGCTGCTGACACGTCGTACTGGTTTATGCGAGGAATTGAAGAGAGGCAGCACAATAGTTGTCAGCCTTTAAGAGTTCTTTCGGCACGGTGTTTTGGGTATGTTGACAGGATATGTCGAGGAAGATGGTGAAGTTGACAGGGCAAAACTGATGTTTGGCCCTATCCTTAGGGTGGAAAACCAAGACTAATAAAGAAAAGCCCCACAGCACAACCCGGCCTTTCGCGTGGAAACAGTGGATTAGGAAGTAAGCTCTGTATGATATATGTAAAGACCTGAGAACAATAAGTGCCCAGGTATTATTTATGTACGGGAATTGAAGCGAACTGAGTAGATAGAACAGAGAAGAAGAAATAAATGCAAGGGTGAAGAAGAAAAGAGAGAAGAGGGAAAGGAAAAGAAGGAGGGAAAGCACAGAGCAGGTCGACGATGAAAATGCAGGCGTAAAGTAAATAATACCATACCGCTGTCACGAAAGGGAGTTGACGCGGTGACGAAAGAAGAGCCTCCCTGCAAAACGCGCTTGAACGAGTTTCGGTGGGGTCATTTTTGCATCCAAACAATGTGCCGTTGCCTGGCAACAGAGCTTCCCGTGTATTGTACTTTTACTGAATTGTATTTAAACACGGGTCCCGTGAGTCCCGTGACTTATCACAGCGCCACATGGCGGTGCAGAATAATCACATGACCACTGTACTAGCCACACCACAAGGGTCCAAAGACATTTTCGATTATCGGCCAACCCATACCCATCTCAACCGCATTGGACTCATACCAATTGGGGCGGGAATTGCTAAATGGTGCGGCTGTTGACTGTCTGAATTAAACATGCTCGATATTTAATATACAACTTCAGTCTATCCATTTAGAATTGGTATGTAATGCTCCGTTCTTGGACTGCTTGGAATATTTGCGGATTGGTCAACTAATTTCAATTCATGACTCTCAGGTTTGCCGTTTACCATGCTTCAGTCCCGGATGGCCCTAAGGGGCCTCTGCCTCTCTTTCAGATGCTTACCATCTATTTCGCCGCGAAGTTACTCGACGGTTGTTGAACAAGAAACATTGTCCGCCGCCGAGAAACAGTCGTCCACCTCGGGCTTTGACCAAAGCCTTGCTTTCTCTCCTCCACCTACAAGCTCCAAGACTGCTCCCGTCATTCGGACATATAAACCACGAACCCCCGGTGTTCGGCATCTACGGAGACCTGTTAACGATCACCTTTGGAAAGGACGGCCAGTACAAAAATTGACCTTCCCCAAAAAGGGCCATGGGAAGGGCGGCCGCAACAACCAAGGCCGAGTCACAGTTCGTCATCATGGTGGTGGTCACAAACGTCGGATACGGATGGTCGATTTCGTGCGAGCGGCGCCTGGACCACATTTAGTGGAGCGCATTGAGTATGATCCCGGCCGGAGCGCCCACATTGCGCTCCTCCGCAGCCAAGAAACCAAACGGTTGAGCTACATCCTAGCGCCGGACGGCATGAGAGCTGGCGAGGTTGTTCAGAGTTACATGTCCGGTATCCCGGAAGATCTGTGGAAAAGCATGGGAGGTGCTATCGATCCTGGTGTGCTTGCGGCCAGAACAGCTTGGAGAGGGAACTGTTTGCCTTTGCACATGATTCCGGTTGGAACCTTGATATTTAACGTTGGTCTCCATCCAAACAAGGGGGGCATCCTGTGCCGTAGCGCCGGGACGTTTGCGACAGTGGTTGCGAAAGGCCAAGAGCAACTCGACGAAGCCGAGCGCCGGGCGGGCGAAGCGGAAGACCCGAAACCATCAACACAGCGCGAGCTACAACAGAAGGAGCGTACTGCTGCTCATGTCACAATTCGTCTTCAGAGTGGCGAGGTCCGGCTGATTCATAAGGACTGCTGCGCAACCGTCGGAATTGCCAGCAACCCCGCCTATCAGTATAACCAGTTTGGAAAGGCTGGACGTTCACGGTGGAAGAACATCCGGCCTACTGTCCGTGGTGTTGCAATGAACGCTGCTGACCATCCGCACGGTGGTGGAAGAGGCAAGTCTAAGGGAAATGTCCATCCCAAGAGTCCATGGGGATTACCGGTATGTATTTTAGAGCATTTACAGTGGCTGATTTCACTTCATTTGTCTAACGCATTCTTAGGCCAAATCTGGGTTCAGGACTCGTCCCAAGTGGAAAGTCAACAAAGCTGTGGTGCACCCGAGACCTCGCAATCAGGGCAAACGTCGCAGAGGAAACAAATAAAGACATCAGTTATTACTTCTGCATCTATACTATATTCCCTGGTTTGACTATGCCGTCTTGCTGAACTGAGTTCGTCAGCAATGACTCTGCATTTTTTCCCCTTTCCACTGTGAACTCTTTTGCCAAAGCGAAAAGGATAGACTATCCGTTTTCTTGTACGATACCTTAGGCCCCATACTGATGCAGGGAAGCTCGACTGTTACGAGTCCTGCATAATTATCTGTTCCTGAATTGTTCTAGAATATTCTGTTCGTCTGTCGAATATGTCCATTATCATGAGATGGCGTTGGTAGTGTACACTAAATGGGTCAGATGGTGAATATACGTTGAGAATAAACTTGAGATATTAGACTGTTCATTCAGTAATTTGATTTAGTTTTCTTATTTGGCTCTTTACTGCAAGCATCTGGCGATTGGTCCTTCATCCGTACTGTATCTGCTTACATAGTGCCAAAAGCATCGCCATCAAAAATCTTGATTAAATCCCACAACAGCCAAAAGCAGTATAATCGACTCTGTAGGAGTAAGGTTTTAATGAATACGAAGGACGGAACACGTGGGCATAAAGAAGAAGGTGCGTCGATTATCGATGCATCCTTTGTCCGCTAAGATAATCATCCATGCAGGCAACACCGTCCACATCATCAAATCTACCGAATACGATCTATCGACATGGGTATAGGTATGGGTCCCATGCATACTTGCCTAAATCTCTTGGACTTCACTCATCTTTGATAAGACTTATGTCGTGTGTAGCCCAATACTGTGTTCCTTTCCTTGATCAGGCCATCAATTAATCCCCCACATCCTCCCTCGTCAGAGGTCATGGCGAGCTCGTTCAATAACCTACCACAACCTACTCCGTCTCGTGCTTCCGATCCTCAATTATTCCCGACAGATAACTCCTCTTCCCACGCCCCAGAAATCGATAATGGCGGTAACACTTATGTCCCTCGTCCCAAGCGAATCGCATGTGTTGTATGCAGGCGGAGGAAGCTGAAATGCGATGGAAAACGACCGAGCTGTGGAACTTGCTCGCGACTGAGCCACGAGTGTGCCTATGATGAAGTGCGAAAGAAGAGTGGACCAAAACGCGGCTATGTGAAGCAGTTGGAAGCACGACTAGGTATGACTTAGATGGCCACACCGGTCAATACCCTTACTCTGAATCAAAGGTACTTCGCCTTGTAGCATGAGAAAGCTTGCTGACCTCCTACTTTTGCAGCCCAGGTCGAGACTCTACTGAAAGGAAATGACCAGCCACCTACTGCTCAAACCACATCCATGCAATACCAAGTGAATGCGTTTAATCCTGCACAGAATGGTCCAGTACCAACGCCTGCGATCCCTGAGATCCATACGCTTCCAAGCGAAATGGATAGTTCGACACCACTTCTTTCAGAAGCAACCGCGCAGCCCCAAACAAATGAGACTTTTTCGACAGCCGGAATAAACTCATGGAATGGCGCGGAATGGAATATGATAAGCCTGGGCTTGGAAGAGCCGTTTCCAGCTCAGGACGTCATTGATGAACTGTAAGCTAACCATGCCTCTGTTTTCGCCGGTCATTCTCACATCACAACCTGCATAGTGAGCAGGATTATTTTACGAAATGCCATCCTACCATGCCTATCATACACCGCCCACGATATTTCGCAGCGATGAACTTGGCCCCTCATGCGCGCCCACCCATTTGCCTCCGGTACATTATGTGGTGCCATGCCGCGGCCTTAAGCGACAAATATGTCGGTCTCCATCCGCATTTCTATCAACGAGCACGCAAATATGCCGATATGGAGGAGATGAAGGGCAATGGTGGAAACGTTGTCAATTTAGCCTATTGCCAAACGTGGCTGCTTATTTCAATGTACGAATACAGGATGGTGATCTTCGCGCGGGCTTGGTTAAGTGTCGGGAAAGCTATAAGGTTGGCGTTGATGATGGGTTTGAACCGGCTTGATGGGGCGGGTCTCGATGTGAAGCTGTGTTTTCCGCCGCCTAGAGACTGGACAGAACGAGAGGAGCGACGCCGAGTTTTCTGGATGTGTTTCTGCGTTGATAGATATTCCAGTGTGGGAACTGGCTGGCCGCTGGTGATTGATGAGAAAGATGTCAGTCAGACCTTTGTTATCTATTATTGCTTTCATACTCTCCAAGCGACTCGTGATTCTGACCGTGTTCAACAGATAATGACCGACCTTCCTGCCTCTGAAGAATCATTTATTAAAGGTAGACCACAGCAGACATCGCGGCTGTCTGACCTCATGTCTGGAGAGGACATCTCAACTTTGTCTTCTTTCGGAAGTGTCGTTCTATTGACATGCTTCTTTGGTCGAGAACTTTTACACCTCCATCGCCCGGATCCCCAGGATAACGAAAGTGATCTCAACGGGGGTTTTTGGAAGCGTCACAGGTCTTACGACAATTTGTTACTCCATTCTGCTTTGTCGGCACCAAATCATCTTCGATTACCAACTGGACTTGCTGACCCGAATGTAATATTTTGGAATATGGGTATTCATTCGGCTACAATATGTCTCCACAAAGCAGCGATTTTCATGGCAGAGAAGAACAAGTTGCCGAATCCGATTATCATGGAAAGCAAGCGAAGATGCATTGTTGCCGCGGACCAGATTTCAAGCATCATGAAAATGATTAGCCATATGGATTTATCTATAGTAAGTACGCGGGTGGTTGTTAACAGGTGATAGTGGCTCACTGGTCTTAGATGAATCCGTTCATGTCTTTCAGTGTTTTTGTCGCAGGGAGTGTTTTCGTGCAGTATCTTAAATCTCGTGCAGATGATACGGCTGTTCAATCATCGCTAGAATTTATTGTTTCTGCCCTCAAGGCCCTGACAGTGAAGAACCCATTATCCAAGTCATTCCTTGAACAACTCTCAATTGACCTTGACGGAATCCAACTTCAAAGGCCTGGAAATATTCTAAGGACGGACTCGTCTGACCGAATTTCGCCTTCTAAATCGGTGAGCACATGGAATCTATCATTTATGTCACTATTAACTGACCTACGCTTAGCATGGAGACCAGGATGCCCTTGAATGTTCACCTTTGTTTACTATTCGCCAATCCCAAAATCCTGGTGTTGTTCTGGAAAATCCATCACTTGGCCCAGCTCCAACGAATTCTTCTAGTGCTTTTGCTGAGTCTCATGCCCATGGAGCTTCCTCTCTCCCAAACAGACAAAAAAGAGCAGCTATGCGTCAACCGAGTTCGAATGCCGCTTCTATAGGTAGCGATATGCAAAGCTTTAATAACTGTCCTAACAATGACTCGGGAGGACTAAGGGTCACGGAAATGGACTTTTCCTCCGAATTTAACCTGAACGACAAGATCAGTTCACCGTCTGATCAGCCGACCCCGTCGACTTTGAATTCATCTTCGAATACGTCCTTTTCGATGCCGAGAGCTGATAAACCATCACCGCCTAAAACACAGCAGCAACCGTTTTTGAATAATAACGATCAGGATACGGTTCCCTCCATGGATAGTGTCAACCAAATTAATATCGGGCCAGAAAGCACTGGGCCGAATCAATTTGATGATATATCGTCTCTTGCCAGCCAATTATTTGCTTCGAATCCGGAAACTCAGATTGGTTCGAGCGCCGCAGAAATTCCCTTTTCCATGTCACCTCCATGGAATTTAAGGGAAACACCAGCTGCTAACCCCAGCAATAGTGGTGCTAGCCCTGGTGGAATAGGCTCCTTTGATGAGGCTCAATGGGCCCAGCTTCTTAGTGGAGGGAACTGGGGAAATTGGGGAACATGAGAATATGCAGGCCATGTTTCTGCAGGCTACAACCCCCCTGTGCGAGTTCCTTGACTCATGTGTTATTTACAACTAGAAGAGACGCCGGTGCGTCTTAAAGCTCGTCCAAAGCATCAACTACCTAGCGTCTGCCAGACGATTTCCTGCGATATTGTTGGAGCTTTTCCCTTGGATACCTCACGTTACTCTTCCTAAACTACGCAACTATTGCTTGGTATTACCTCAGAACAGCTGATCTCCCGACGATACCAATCCCATTCAAACACCACAATACTCAATCTCTTATCCCAAAATGGTATTCCCCGCTCACCAACCTGGGTCTTAATTCGGCGTTGAAATATAAAGAACCTGGCGTTTCATACTATAATACTAGTCGGCGGACATATCCTTTTATACTTCGGGCTGCGGAATTGGTCTACGAATATTTATTATGAACTATTTATTGACGGGCAGATTTGGATAATGTCGGGTGGCTTCTTGGAGTTTTACTCTCATTTGATGTTTCGGCAGACTTGAACATATTTGTGTATATATAGTATGGCATTTACCTTTTGGTGGTGTATATTTGACTGACATGAATAACAATCACAAATCTTGTTAAATAATGGATATAATTACATATTCCCTTTAAGCTGAAACGCTCAAGATTAAAGCACTTTATTCATTTCATCCTGCAATATCCGTAGTCTATGCTACGTACAAAATGTAAGAAAATATGCAAAGGAGATCCCAAAGAGGCATCGAGCGCCAAAAACGGAGAGGAAATGAAATCTAATCCAGCGCCGTGGTACATCGAACGCATCCCAAGCCACAATGTCTGAGTTTCGTCGACCCAAATCAAATCAGAGACCCCCACCAGCAGCACCAACAACTCTCAAGCCTCCGGAATTAGCACTTCCAGGCCCATCGGCCGTAATCGAATACGCAAGCCAATACCTAGAAGGATGCCACGCGACATCGGGAATACCGGTATTAATCCCTCCACCCGTAGGAACAGTATAAACGGTTTCGCCAGTTTCCGCATGGAAGATATCAAGTCCGTTACCGCCACAGCCAGCCTCATCGCAGGCGCCACAGATGTACCTGCCATCGAAACTCCAGCTGAGATTGCGAATTGCACCGCCAACTTCACTGGATAAAGTCCGATGGCAGAAGAAATCGGTGGTGTCCCAGAGTGAAATGAGCGCGTCGCTGCCGCCGATTGCGAGATAGCGTCCGTTTGGAGCAAGCTGGATAGAGAGACAGGCGGATGTGTGGGCTTTGACTGTGTGGTCGATGTCGAAGGAGGGGTAGGACATATACCTAACGTTGCCGTCGCCGGTGGTTGTGAAGAAATGGAGGTTTGGAGATTCGGGGGTGCGAACGTGATGAGTGAATGTAGTCGCGTTTGTCTGGATGTTCTGGGGTCGTCCTTCGAGGGCTTTGTATGTGCTTCCGCCATCCTTAGTTGTTGCGGATTGAGTTACGGGGGCTCCTTCCGAGGTCACGTTTGGGGTATTTGGGAATTCGACGTCGATAGGTACTAGAGTGTCATCCTGTTGAAGCGACGTTAACTATTTGACGCTATTTTGATAGATACCCCACGAGATTGTCTTAACGGTCTGGGTTGAGTAGCAATATACCTTTCTGCCAACGATCATGCTCTTCCCATCAGCCGACCACGACATAGTAAATGGCTCCCCTCCCACGTCCAGACGGCTCACACATGTCTTGGAGCGGACATCCCAGAACCGGACTGTACCATCAGTAGAGCAGCTGGCTAATTCTGCATCACGAACAGGATTGAAGAGCACTTTCTCAACGCCCGCAGAGTGGCCGCGCAGCTCGGTGGAGTATCTAGCAGATGGACGTTCAGGATTCCAGATTCGAAGTGTACGATCAGCAGAGCCAGTGGCAATGAGTTGACCCATAGGATTCCAGCCTATGGTGCGAATCCTATAAGAGAATTAAGACCAGTTAGCAACAGATTCAAGGCCAATTGGTCGATTTCAAATAAAGGAAGCGTACGTATGAGATCCAGGAGCTCGTGCGATAGGGTCATAGTAGCTCTGGGTCTTGAGACTACCGAAGGCCAACGCGAAACGGTCTTTGGGAAGAAGGTTGGGGCGCTGAGGGGCCATCTCTGCCTGGTGCTGTTGCTGTTCTTGATTAGTGGACAATTCTGACAGCAGTAAAGGCCAAGATTCAGACCCCGAGGGGCCGTCTTCGGCAGTGTCAAATGGAAGTTCTTCTTGCTTGGAGAAGGGGAGATTCACAGATTAGCGACAGCAGTTGTTGGACTGATGCTCAGAGAAGAAGCTATCGGAGGTGATAGCCTTATCATCACGTGCAAATTTCGCGACTCGTGTCATTTTTCTGTGCATAATAAGGCGGTCTGAAGGGCGGTGAGCTTGTGTTCTGGTATTTCAAGATGCTGGCTTGACACAAATGACTAAGCCACATTAACTAGTTAACTTATCTTAAGTTCTTTTCAAAATTATGCTTGAATACATGCTTTAGTTTCGCTGAAAAGCTATTTGCTGAGACTCTTAGAAATTTATATATAATTTATTGTGATACCAGTTGACTAAATTACTCGACCTAATTTGCAGAACGTGCAAGATCACGTGTTGGATCTCTTCCGCAAAAATATAGTACTCATAGTGTACAAGTCTCTTCTCTGTGAAAATGACCATTGGTCTCCTTCGGATTCATTTCTTAGTCTAGTCACTTAGACTGGAATGCGAGTTTGACTTACAAAGGGCAGCAAAAGTCTCTGACCCGAAACAGATCACAGCCGCCTAAACTGCTGGTCACTCTTACCACTGCACTATAAGATTAGGATATCTCATCAGTCTATTTTTCCAGGTAATCGGAGTCTGGAAACCATGTTCGACTTCCAGGATGATGCGTCCAGGCTGGAAAAGTGCTATACCACCATCGCTCAGCTTCCTATCTTTTTTGACCCCAAGCAGCCTTCCAGCAAGAGATCTCCATTCTCCACAATTCTGGACCATCCATTTGTCCATTCGGTATTTATACCCTTTCTAATTGACGACTGTATATAGGTGAGAGAACTGATCAGCGGATATAGATAGAGGTCATATTACCAGAAGAGATATACTCGACCATTGAGAATTCGTTGAGCACAAGCATTCTGAACCTCCAATATGCTAGGGTGTTCATGTCTCTCTTCTCCCTGCTCGAGGGGGATTTCTTCAACACCTATATAAAGTCGGGTAGGTCATTTCTTCGCAAATTGTGCAACTGTTCACCTACGCGTTTTCCTCCAAGTTGCCCTGTGGTCAATTTATTGAATTGGGGCAGACACAATCGACGTCACGAAGATATACGCTAATCTTCCTTCAGGAAACATCATAATGATATCTGAAGGGCGCTCGGGAATAGATAATGTGTATTCTCTCAAAGATGGTGCGAGCTCAATCCTCTTCGCCCAACCAGGCTCAGCTAATTGATATATTAGGCACCTTAAGATTAGAACTTGGCAGGGAAATTTATGAGCGGACTGGTCTCACCGGTAAACCAATTCGTAGTGGAGGGAGGAAACACGCCAAAGAAAGATATTGTATGTGAAATCGCACTTCACCCAGCGGGTGGACCTGCTAATACCTGGTTCGATAGTGATCGAGATCGACCTACGACAGCCTTCAATGCTCCATGGAAAGAAAGGTTTTGAAAGGATTGTGTGGGCATTTAAGAATGTCCTAAATCATTCTGTCGCCTGGTTGTTTTATGACCTAGAATCCCCTATGGTTGAAATGGACGAAGGTCTGTGTTCTCCTGAACGTATTGGCTTGGCCATATTTCTTATTTCTGACATTAACTCAACAGAGAATAAACCAATTAAAAACATTCAACCGCAAATTATTGATTGCAACCCTGTCCGAGTTGTTCACCATAATATACTCACTCCAGCCTTCCAAGAAATGGTTATACCGGAAAATGCATCTCAAGAAGATTTGCAAGATGAATGCGGCGCGCTCTCTGAATGGCTTGCTATGGTCTCTATCGAGTCTCCTCGTATATTGACAGAAGATAACGTGGACCCCTACTTAAGTCGTTATTGTGTCCCAGATGTTGAGCGCGCGAAACCGTCTAATCTCGTCAGCCTCAAGTGGCATGGTTTTGCCACGGCTAAATGGATAATGCAGTTATTTTTTGAGTTACTGTAAGTCGATTTCTGCACTAGAGTTAAGGAACGGGGTGCTAACTCTCTGCGCCTTCATGGGCGTTGCTCAGTCGGGAAACCTCGAAAATTGAAAGTGAATCTGCTTGGTTTGCCCTATTCTCAAATTCATTAGGGAAGGAAGCCGTGGAGGGGAAGGATGGATATACGATCCTTGCATTGCCTGCGCCTGCCGCTGAGAGGAGTCCTACGGCTCTTTCTTCCAATGGCGCGGAGAAAACCAACGACCCCATACAGCCCAGGAAGAGCAGAAATTCTATCTGCTGGGACTTTGTTGGAGCATCAGTTATATAATATTGCACATTAGGAATGAAGGTGATTAGACCCTATACGAAGCACACGGCCAATTATTTATGCTAGGTACTGAATAACGTAGCTGCTATGCAAAGCGACTATATGCCCACGTTGTTTACGCCTTCCTAACTGACCAAACTATGTCTCCTTCTGTCTTGTACTTGGCTGAACAATCAGCCGTCGCTCTTTCATCCACGCGCGCACACACACACACACACACTCTCTCTCTCTCTCACTCTCTCTCTCACTCTCTCACAATCGCCAGGTATCTTAAGCAGTTTCTTTCGTTCAGTTTCCAACCAACGTGTTTCGAGGTCGTTCATTCTCCTGATATGTCAGGTATCTATTTATACTCATTGAGCGATCAGAGGCCCCTAACCAATACGCCGTTCGGATGCTCTAAAAGCTTCTATTCGGCGGCAATGACATGCGATCAATCGCCGCAAGCCAACGATCCTTTCCTCACTCCTGAGCCCGATGTTTGGCCAGAGTTTAGCAGCAACGAATTATTCAATCTTCCAACTGGCTATTATGACTTTGATCCCTATTTCCCCGAACCATGGACAGAGGCTTGCGATTTTGCACTCTTCAATCCACTGGAAAGCGTCGACCCCAATCTTCTATGTCTCGACAGGAGGCTCTCACTTCCTACTTCTGAGGCGAAGGGCAATCTTTCTCAAGGCATTTTAAATGAACCTACCATGATCAGCGGCAACAGTTCCAGGCCCAGTAGCATGTCTCCCGGCGTCTCTGGTGCTAGTACCGGCAACAACTCCAACGACTCTAGTCTTAGTAGCATGTCTCCTGGAGTTTCCGGCGCTAGTTCTAGCAGCACTGCCAAAACTACTGTTTCTCCTGATTCGCGTTCTGGGACTAATACCACCAGCAGCTCGGGTGAAGTGTCCAACGAGAGCCATGGTAATTTGCAGGAGTCCCAATCTGGTGAGTCAGTAATCCTGCCTTTTTCCCTATCTATGACAAGGAGTGAGAGCTGACGGTAGTATTATACGTGGAAGCCATTATCGGAGCCTACATCGACGTCAAAAACGAGACCGGAATTTCTTTTACTAGTCTCGACGAACTCTACCCCTCGGCGCCCGGTGTCCCGTCTATCTACGCCCGACTCAAGAATGGTTATCTGGTTTATATCCCCAGCGGTACAACTTGCTTTGTGTCTAGTGATCCTCGTCCGAATGCCAATGATGCTCAGAGGGATGGTCTTCCCTTGTCCCCACGCCTTTCAGATGTCAACGATTCTGTATTCGCTTCAGACCGCTTCGACCCTTCGGCTGTCCGGCATTACGCGCTGGGCGATTGTGACGCCGATATTCTGGCCAAGAATATCACTAATGACGCTGCTGACGGCCCGACTCCCATTTGTCTCCCTCTCAGGGTAGCGAAAAAGAGGCGAGAATACCATTTCGTTAAACCCGAGACGCTGGAAACCATCTCCAGGTACTACTGATGTACTGGATGTGGCTTTGTTGGCAACGGGGAAACAGCGCTGTGCTAGGAAGTCGAATTGAGCGTGTATGGGGCTCTAGAGTTGGTTGCGTTTACTAATAGCGTCTTGTTTGGATTGGAGTTTGCGTCGCTTTGATTACTGATAATTATGTGCTTTAAAGACGGATTATTGGGACAAGGAACATGCTGCTGGGTGGTTGCCACGCTCTTTTTTCAGGTACTTTTGGGGCTTTCAATTTTGAAGTAATGGGTTTTCCTTCTGGGCTGTTCTTGTGATACCGGCTTGTTAGCTGTCTTTAGCTTAGATAAGGTGTGTATCAACTAAACACCTTCGATTGTCCTGACGTAGGTATTCACGTCTGTGGAAAAAAGAGAGATTAGAGACTCTAAAGATAAGTGATGTAGAGCTGGTCATTTTCTGCTAGGATATCCTCTCGCAATATTAAGTAGTTTATCCGGGTCGATTGAACAATATCAAAAAATAGTCTTCGAAAGACAACCCCTTGATCCATTATTTCAAAAATAGTAGTGACTATCTCCTAGGTGCCTTATGCAGGTGGTATCCTCAAACAAAACTCCGTGCCCAAATGGTCTTCCCTGAATAACAGTTTCCAATAGCCAGATGCAATGATGACAAATTTCAAAAGAATATCAAAAACCCAAATGCGAAAGGGATTGCTCCTTCCGCCAGACCAGGTGTATCAATGATGGGAAGGTCCGACTCGCTAGACAAGGATGGAAACAACAATGACGCCTAAATAACAAACCATAAAAAGACTATCCTAACCGACAAGGTCATTCATCACGTCCTGTAGAATAGGCCGATTACCTAGCGCACGAGTACTGCCAGGGGACAGTTTCACACCCTTCTTCGCCGGTTTCTTTAAGCCGGTTTTGCTCTGAACGGGGCTGAGAGGACTTCGAGGGAGTTTAGATTTTGGTGAGCCCTGTTTATGGCTTGGAGATGTAGTGACCTGGCTTTGAGTCTGAGTTGGTTCGAGTGAGTCGAATAGATGGCTCTCCGTGGCACCCTTTGGCAAGTCGTAAATCCATCCTTGGTTCTCGACCAGTTTCACGTACTTTCCTA
This sequence comes from Aspergillus sclerotialis, assembly GCA_003589665.1. Lineage (NCBI taxonomy): Eukaryota > Fungi > Ascomycota > Eurotiomycetes > Eurotiales > Aspergillaceae > Aspergillus > Aspergillus sclerotialis. The sequence goes on from MVGC01000090.1 coordinate 40,765, forward strand.
GTAGCTCGTTGCCATCGCGGAGCGTACTCTTGCTACCAATGACAAGCAGTTTGGTGCGGGCCCGTGTGAATGCAACATTGACTCGGCGCCAATCACGGAGGAGTTCGCCCACGTTCTTCTCAGAATTGCTGCGCACGCAGCTTAAAATGACAACTTCCTTGTCTCGGCCTTGGAATTTGTCGGTCGTGTGCATTTCGAGATCAGGTAGGTGGTGGCGGAGATTCTGTCTTAAGAGGGATAACTGACTCCGGTAAAAGGTTATCACGCCTATACTGCGTGCAGGGATACCGCAGGAGATGAATGACTCGACAAGCTGGGCACATAGGGTAGATTCGGTGGGATTCACAACCCTCATTCCGTTGGCTATTTCCAAAGGCGAGGCAGCAAGAGGGTCTGTGTTGACGAGACAGGTTTTGGCAGACGGATTGAGAAGGTCGCGTAACCAACAACGGCCCTGGCTTGTCCCTAAGCAAAACGGCCGCCTGGTTGGAGAATGTCTTATGTGATCGATATGGTGCTGCTTAAGACCACCCATGTTGGGAATTTCCAAAGTACGAGATGCGACTTCTGGAGTGCCGCACTTTAGACGGCCAGAGTATATCAATGTGTTAGAAAGGAGCATAATTTCCTCACACATTCGATACTGATGCTCCAAATTGACAACAGATGACGGGTGGGCATCCGAAAGCAATTTGAAAAGGCTAACATCTAGGCCACCCTCTTGAGCCTCTTTGTTTTGTACCAGTGGCGGAAGTTGGTAGTGATCGCCGACAAGGATAAATGTTCTCGCCATTCGAATAGGTCCCAAGCATACTGGCAGAGTAATCTGTGACGCCTCGTCCACAATGCAATAATCAAATATGCGTTGGTTGAATATGTTATGGTTAACTCCGAGGCAAGTGGTTGCAACAACTTGTGAGTCCTCATATTGTCCTTTTAGTTCCTCGATTGTCTTCTTAGGAATTGCTGCTAGGTCAACGAACTGTTGGACATCAGGATGGACTTTGGCGGGCGCTCCAATGCGTAGAATGCGCACGTTATCATCTCGGATTTTTAGCAAGATGTTGTCCACTGCGGTATGGGTGTAAGAAGTTAGGAGGACACTCTTCCCTTGTGCCACCAAAGCGCGTATGATATGGGCGATTGTAGTTGTTTTGCCAGTTCCTGGCATACCAAGCACTAATGCATAGTCCCTAGCGCTCATAACTTTATCGATGGCCTGCTTCTGGTCGACGTTTAGGCTTGCCTTGTCAGAGCCAGACAATGAGTAAGCGGATGATGTAGGTTTAAAAGTCGGAGCCTCCTTTTCAACGATCAGTCTTCTCAGTTGCTTAGCTTGGAACAGGTCCTTTTCCATCATGGAGATAATGTTGTTTCGGACAATGGCCATGCCATTACTAAACTCGTCTTTGTCGAGGCGATAAATAGTTTCCTCTTCTGGTTCATTTGGATTAGCGGTTGACTGAGGCAAGCCCTCATCAGAAACCTCCATAATGCCCCGGAATGTTTGGTTATACTCAGGGTCAAATCCTTTTGCTCTTGTTCTCGCATTGTGTAATCTCCGATCCACTGCAACCGTGATCCGCTTAGGACTGACTTGCAGCACATATCCGTTTGCGAGGGCAAAGTGACCCTTTTCATCCGAGATAACGATCGGCTCTCCAACAGTTATTTGAGATTCAGTGAAAGAGAATGACGAAGGGGGCTGTCTTTTGTTGAACGTGTAGCGATAACGATTGATTTTTATATCGTCTTTCTCTTCGTATGCTGATCCGGGTTCAATGACAACATTCCCAAAACATCGGCCGAGGGACTCGCGTTCACTGCTCAATAAGGTCCAGAGCTCTCGCCGGAATCTCATCGCAGTTTGCTCCTCTTTCGTAAGTAGCTCATCCCATTTTCTGAAAAAGTCGCGGTGCTGATCATTCAAATGGCCTACTGCATTAACAAAATCGTTCCCAAGCCCGCTCGTTTCGCCATCTCCATCCTCGGCTAGCTTGTGGTAGACCAAGCATGGTGTTTTTGCATAACACTGATTGCACAGCTTCGGTTTTTTGATCATGGGTGGAAGCTGATGTCTCTCACGTACAAACCCGGCTAAGCGGTTTCGCTCTTGAATCATTTGGAGAAGCTCATGTCGGATGCCGCGAATTCGGAGGGTTTTCGAAATCTCAACATAGTAAAGGAGTCCGAAAGTAATATCGAGATCTGGAAATATTAGCCACGCTGTAAGCCGCATGAACGTTGAATCATGGAGGTTGTTCTCACCATATCGATCAGAAAGCAATAATGTATAAAGGGCAGTTTGGGCTCTATGGGCTTGACTCGTTTCTTTGTTGCCTGTCTTAAGTTCAAAGGGGACAACAAGATTCTTTTCACTCTGTCCATCTCGGCAGGCAACTTGAACCGTAGCATCAATATTTCCCTTCAGTCCATACATTGGGGACCAAATATGCTCCTCAACTTCAAGTAGCTTGCTGATACTCAGGTTGAATTTTGAACTGTGGCGATCCTCAACGAAGGACTCAGTCTATTTGTCGGTTAGCCATACTGCTCTTCGAAAACCTTCTATTGTTAGGAAGCAGTGTACGTACGTTTGGTTTGGTCCTAAGGAAGATCTCCGCCCATGATTTCAAGGCTGGAATTTTGCTCATTACATACTCAATAGCCTCTGGAAGATCCATATGGATCACGTATAACTCTTCAATGTGCCTGGTCATGATGTTTTCAACCAATGCCCTGAGGGAGCTAAGGTCCCATTTATTAGCCTTCAAAGCTTGCTGAAAGATCTCATGGAAAATGATCCCAAAGACTTGGGGCTTTCCCAAGTCACCAAAAGCTTTGACGCGGTCTTGTAGCACAGCGCGCCGCTGGCAACTTATGGAGTCAGCCACAACCGTGGCCGAAATTAAGTGATCAGGGTGAAGAATTATCATATTGTGAGAGTCATTGACAATGCATTGGCCGGTTGCATCGAAGTCACCAATCAAGTGTATATAGAAGTCTTTACTGCACGGGGTCTCAAACCACGACTCTCGCAGGATAACAATTTTCTGCTGCTTGGTTTTCTCATCTTCGACCAGTAATACCTGTTTACAATATCAGTAAGGGACATTGAGTTTGTCGAGACAGGAACGGACCTGTTCTGGCTGCGTACGTCCTTTCTGCGTGACATAGGTACTTTCCGCAATATCAACAATTTGGTAACGTTTGATAGCTTGCCGGCTTCTAAGGCTCTATTTATATAGTCTCAGCAAATATCTAGAAATATACCCACTAAGAGTGACAAACATGGTTCGATCCATATTCACCTGATTGCTTCATAGACTGTTCAATTGCTTCCAGATCCAAATCGTCATCATCAAATTCATCACCAGAGGAAAACCCTTGAGCTTCTGTTGTTCCTTCCCGCGCTGGTGCAGCAGGAGCAGTTAAAGGGGGCTTTTGAGAAACCAATTCGTCCTTTCCAGCAGCCTTCGTTAGACCATTGGACCCGGGAGTTTCATCGTACGCAGCGGCAATTTCCTCCAAATGCTCTGGAAGTCCGTCATAATCATCAAATTCATCAACTTCGTTCCCATCATTTCCATTAATTATATTTACTTTCGAATTTGGAGCCATTGCACCAGTGCCAGAATGGTCTGGCACCTTTAGTGCATTCTGATTTTCGTTCAAGGCAAGACCTGTTCTGCCTTCGGGGTTTGATGGTTGTATATCACCAGGTTGAGCTGTTTCCGTGAATGGATCCATTGATGTCGCAGCAAAGTCAAGGAGATCTTGATCAAAGTCGTCATCTCCAAATTCTGAAGAGAATCTATGCAGATCCCCATGGTCTTTCCCAGTCTCGTTGTGTCCATCAACCGTTTGGTGGATAGATTTCTCGGACGCACGAAGGGCTCTTCGTTCAATAGGGGATGCGGACCGACTTCGTGCCGAATCTTTGTGTTCTGGCAAAGGCGACGAACTTGATGGAGCATCAGACGGTTTCTGAAGGCTTTTTTCGATTTGCTCGACAAGGAAATTTATCCTTGATGACTTCGATTTTCCTGAATCAAGGACATTACTCCTAGTTCGAGAAAAGAGGCCGCGGGCCATTTTAGAGTCATCATCATCTATTTTCCTCCGTTTTGCCCTCGAAGTGGGCCACTCTGCATTGCAACTTATCGATCGTCTCAATCCCGAGGAATCACGGCTAGCTTTGGCAGACGCAGGTGTCTGCGGCGATGAAGAAAGGAGGTTTTCGAACCGAGGTAGTTGAACATTCCCATTCCCATTCGCTTTGTGCTTCTCGACGTAGTTATTCCATAAATCGGCAGCGATATCGCTTTGTGGTGTTTTCAGCAATGTTTGAAATGACTGAAGATCAAACGGTTCTTTCTGTGCACTCTTTGAGTTGCCTGTCAAAGGTGAGCATGTTGGCGATGAGCTGTGACGGCGTTTCTTGCTACTCGTGGCTGGCGTCCGAGACTTGGTGTCTGTATTCGAACTCGCAGGCACATGCTGCCATATAACATGATCCTCTGGCGTGATATCGGCTGCTGGATCCTGGATTATAGCATCTTCGGTGCTGCTAATGAGATCTGCTAACGGAATCCTATTTGCCGGGGTCTGGGGACACTCTTTAGTCTGTTTGCCATCTTTGGGCTGAGCCGACGAATTTCCAGCACCAGGCAACGACCGAGACGATCCGACAACGCCATTCAACCATGAGGTCTGATTTTCCTTGTCCGAATGACCAGGCTTAAGAGGTACCTTCGATGGGGATTTTTCGATATGTTCCTCGGTTCGATCATCGAAACGGAAAGCATTCAGCTTCGTACGAGAGTTGGACGAAATAGGATATTGCTCGGAATTATGGGCCATGGTCCCAATTGACAGTCGTTTAATGTAATTCTAACAGGAAGCAAAGGTGCAAGGACATTTCGGTGATGATGTGTAAAGCGCTCTAAAGAGGACAAGTAATTACCATTTACTAAGGGATAAATAGCAACAGTCCTATAGACAACGGGTGGTTTCAAGCAGGTGCGAGTTTGAGATGCGATAAGAACATCGATTTTAGGCGCGTCGCGTTTTAATGCCTGAGGGTGCAGACATTATGGCCTTGAATATAAGGCATCCAGGTGGTCTTAATGAACAGCCCGAATTGGTCTAGCGCAAATCGTGACTCCTCGTCTTAGGTAAGCACGTGAGTCGAACCGGCGTTTTACGGCTTCTGAAAGCTCACACCTTGGCTGTCAACCAAGATATCCCCTCACTCTCCAGCAATCGCAATTTTGGCGATATACCCGGATTTATATCCACTCAATTGAGCCGAGCCTCTTCTCCCGTTGAGGAGGCCCTTCATTTCCCCGCGATTTACCCACGACTGTTCCCGCCCTTTCAACTCTTGAAGGGGTCCTAGCTGGTGATTACCTGACTCTTGTCAACCATCGGAACAAAGAGTCTAGTTGCAATACAACATCCGACACTTCAAAATGTCCGCTCGTCCGCTATCGCAATGTCTTCGCTCGCGTTACCTTCTCCGCAGACCGTTGAACGTCCAGGGATTCTCCACCCGAAGCAACCTGCGCGGAGGTGGTGGTGACCACTACGACCCCCCAACTGGCTGGCTGTTCGGTGTGAAGCCTGGTGAGAAGTATCAGAAGGAAGGCTGGGAGGGTGCCTTTTACTACGGAGTCATTGGAAGTTTAGTCATTGCTGGCATCGCATATGTTTTCAAGCCTGATACCTCGTATGTGGAATCAGTTCACCTTGTCTCTTTGCTCTAGTCAAATTTGCTCCTTGCAAATGACGAGACATTTTCCTGCTTTAAGAGATTTATGAGAATTTGCCTAACTGACATTTACGTAGGATACAAACATGGGCCTTGGAAGAAGCCCGCCGGAGGTTGGAAGCCGAAGGTATCCTGGAGGACCCAGATAAGGCACAGAGGAAGTAAAATCAGGTCGATGATTTGCTTTGTGCTTTTTTTGTACACTGTACATAGATTTCGGGAGATGGGGTACGATTTCGAGAGTTCAACACCGTGACCAGGGGTATGCTTTCTAGACGGACGTTCTTATTGCATTTCCTTTTGTTCTCTTTGTTCTTTACTAAAGCTGCAGTTACCAATTTATTTATGTGATTTAAAAAAGTGTATATCCATAAACATGTCTTATTATACTATGTATCTGCGAATGCTTGACATACCACATGGGATTTTGGATTCTTAAGAGTCTCTGGTGGTATCATAATACAAGTTATCGACGTCTGTCTTATACTTGAACCAAGTCAGGTTGAAAATTAATTGCCCGACTTCTATACTTCGGGGTATATATCTGTCCTCCGAAGCAAGGGCATTTCCCTCCTGATCTTCGATAAGAGGCCAAGGTCAATGTCTGCAGTCGCAATCTCCGGTTCTTTAAAGTCACCACCAAGACTGGCGACGACTTCGCCCCATGGATTGACAATCATGGAATGGCCGTAACTTCTCCTTTTCTCGTTGTGAAACCCAGCCTGCGCGGCTGCTATCACGTAAGACTGCGTTTCGATAGCTCTTGCGCGAAGCAATGCCTCCCAATGAGCACTTCCTGTCGGAACTGTAAAAGCTGATGGATAAGTAATGATTTGGGCATTCTGACGCTTCAAAGCCAGACTAATCTCGGGGAACCGTAACTGTAGACATAGCATGTGAATTTCAAGCTTAATATTCGGATCAAGGGCCAAGAAACTCACATCGAAGCATATGCAGAGACCGACACGTCCAACAGCTGTTTCAAATGGAGGCACTATTTCCATTCCTTTCTCAACGCTCCTTTTGACATAGGCTATTCGTCAGCAAGCCATAGTATTTGCTCCGCCGGAGACCACTCACGAGCTCTCTTTAAGAATGGGACCATCTTTAATCTCTACATCAAATAAATGAGTCTTTTGGTATCGCTGTGTAATATCGCCCTTCTCGTTGATCCACACAAGAGTATTCTTCACTCTGCCTTCTGGGGCAGGCTCGTGGATTCCGACATTAATAGGTAGATTGGCATCCCGGGCTTCTTTCTGAAGTCCTTTTACAAATTCGCTGTCTTGTACAGACCGCGCCAGTGAGACTGTTTCTGCTGCTGACGAGCCGATGTAGTCCGAGGCTTCAGGAAGAAACAGTGCCTGTAATTTGTTAGTTTTTTATACACATTCTGTGATATTTAACATGTCTATTTTGGAAGTTATACTTTGGCACCAGTAGCAGTCGCTTTTCGAACTAATACTTGACACTGAGCCAGGTTCGAAGCCAGGCTCGCGGTTGAGCATAGTTGTCCTACTGCCTATATATTGATCAATAAGGGGCGTAGAATCAATACTTCGGGTTTCTTACGGCAATAACCATTGTGTTTCAGTAAGATTAATTTATTAGTCTTGGTAGAAGGAGAAACAGTAAGTATGATGAGGGGTCGAGGAATTATTGGGTACCTACATGGATGACTGACTGTATCTGGTTAAGATGAAGTTCTCGGCATACTTTCCGAATTGGTATAGATTTTCAACTTCCGCAGAATTCAACTGAACCAATTCATCTACCAAATTTCCATGAATTCGCTGCCAATTTAAACAGCGACAACTGGACAAGACTTTTTGTCCAATATGAAGAGCTTGCGAAGGGACTTGTCTGCAAACCCGCAGGCCGAAAATGTCACCAGCAAAATCTTCGTGAGATCTACGAAAAGTGGAAAGGTGCAGAAGATCGTTCGCGAGCTGTATCTGCGACAAGACATTCCCTGTTCATCGAAGCTATGTCCGATATGTCCGTCTACTGCACCAGTAGATGCCAATGGAAACAGTGAGAAAAGGAAGTCCTGTCTGTTGCGATTCATAGCTAACGTGAAGTAGTTGCGCCGTTCGTTCTCTCGGACCAGCCTGCCGGCACGAAAGCCTTCCCGCGCGGCCACTACCTTGTCCCTGATACAAATGCGCTTTTGAATGGAATGGATCTTTTCGAACACACAGGTGCATTCTATGACGTGATTATCCTTCAAACCGTTCTCGAAGAGCTGAAGAACCAGTCGCTACCTCTCTACAACCGTTTGCTTTCCTTAATCAAGACTGATGAGAAGAGATTTTATCTTTTCTTCAACGAATTTCGACTGGAAACTCATGTTTGGAGAGGCCCGGAGGAGTCTATAAATGATAGAAATGACCGAGCTGTGCGGACTGTGGCCAGATGGTACGAGGATCACCTGCGTGGGGCAACGAGAAAGGGAAAGAAGGAGAAAGCGGTTCCGGCTATTGTTGTTATTACGGATGATAAGGACAGCATACGTAAAGCGAAGGAGGAAAATGTGACGGCTTTATCCTTGTCTGATTACGTTTCGGGCTTGGAAGATTCAGATAAACTCCTTGACATGATTACCGAGGCACGAGATGCGAGGGACGTTAAGGGCGCTCGCGGTCAGCTATTTTATCCTGAACACTACTCCATGTCAAAAATGATGACGGGCTTAAGAGCTGGAACGCTCCACCAAGGTGTATTCAGTGTCTCGCCATACAACTACCTGGAGGGCTCGGTGAATGTTGCAGCATTCGATAAACCTCTTCTCATTCTGGGTCGTGACAATAGTAATCGGTCTATTGCTGGGGATGTTGTGGTGGTCGAGGTGTTACCCAAAGACCAGTGGAAATCTCCGTCGACAAAGATCGTTGATGAGGAAGCAGTAACCCGAAATGACAACCCCGATACTGAGGACAACGAGGTTGTCGTAACAGAAAAAGAACGAAAGGCACTACAGGAAGAGGTTAGACGAGCACATGGAAGTACTGGTGAGGGACGACCGCAGCCGACGGCTAGAGTTGTTGGCATCATCAAGCGAAACTGGCGGCAATACGTTGGGCACGTTGATTCGGGTTCAACAGGCGCACAGGTTACCAGTGGTCGACGACAGCAGACCGTCTTCGTATTGCCTATGGACAAGAAAGTTCCGAAAATTAGGGTCCGCACGAGGCAGGCGGCTGATCTACTCGGACAGCGGATTTTGGTCACTATCGATGCGTGGGACAGAGACTCCCGATATCCGACTGGACATTTCTTACGTTCTCTGGGAGAGCTGGAGACGCAGGGAGCAGAGACTGAGGCTCTTCTCCTTGAATATGATGTCCAATATAAACCATTCCCGAAAGTTGTTCTGGACTGTCTTCCACCCGAAGGACATGATTGGAGGGTGCCAGCGAGCAAGGAAAATGTTGGATGGAAGGGACGAAGGGACCTCAGAGATCTTCTCATATGCAGTATCGATCCTCCGGGCTGCCAGGATATTGACGACGCACTTCACGCACGCCAATTGCCAAATGGCAACTTCGAAGTCGGAGTTCATATTGCTGATGTATCACATTTCGTTAAGCCGAACAACGCAATGGACCTTGAGGCGAGCCTTCGTGGGACAACGGTTTACTTGGTTGACAAGCGTATTGACATGCTTCCGAAACTTCTTGGCACAGATCTCTGCTCCCTCAAACCATATGTGGAACGCTATGCTTTCTCTGTTCTCTGGGAAATGACCCCCAATGCTGAGGTTGTGTCAGCGGATTTTACCAAGTCTGTAATCCAATCTCGCGAAGCCTTCAGTTATGAGCAGGCACAACTACGCATTGATGATCCATCCCAAAATGACGACCTCACCAAAAGCATGCGCACCTTGTTACACTTCTCTAAGATCCTCCGCCAAAAGCGGATGGATGCAGGGGCACTAAACCTCGCGTCACCAGAAGTTCGAATTGAAACCGACAATGACGAAGTCGGAGATCCTCTCACCGATGTGAAAACCAAGGCAATGCTCGCGACCAACAGTCTGGTGGAGGAATTCATGCTTCACGCCAATATCACCGTTGCCGCGAAAATCTACAGCACCTTCTCTCAAACCGCCCTGTTACGACGACATGCCACTCCCCCACCCCAGAACTTCGAGGACCTTTCCAACCAACTCTCGAAGAAGAGAAATATGGAACTCGATGTTTCCAGTTCCAGGGCGCTCGCCGATTCACTTGACCGATGTGTCGATCGGAAGAACCCGTTCTTCAACACCTTGGTTCGCATTCTGGCCACGCGATGCATGACCTCAGCCGAATACTTCTGCGCAGGGGCTCATGCTGAGTCCGAATTCCGTCACTATGGTTTAGCCTCCCCGATCTACACGCATTTTACCTCCCCCATCAGACGTTACGCAGATCTACTTGTCCACCGCCAACTTGCGTCCGCAATCGGGTACGAAGGCGAAGACGGGCGTGCTGGTCTAGAAGGAATCTCTACTCGCAGTAAGCTCGAAGATATCTGCCGAAATATCAACTACCGCCATCGTAATGCCCAATTCGCCGGCCGCGCTAGCATCGAGTACTACGTGGGACAAGCTCTCAAGGCGCGCGGGGAGAAAATGGCCACCACAACAGGAGACACCGGTATCGATGAGGAAGGGTATGTAATGCGAGTTTTTGAAAACGGAGTCGTCGTATTTGTTCCCCGGTTCGGTATTGAGGGTGTTGTTCGACTGGAGGACTTTGTTCTCCCCGGCGAGGCGAATATTCGCGCTGTTGAGGAAAGACGTGAACTGGCCGTGCATCGGGAGACGGAGTTTGATAGTGAAGAGTATACGCTTCTAGTTAGAGAGAAAGGTCATGCTGATAAACAGCGTGCTGTTACTGTTGAACTCTTCCAGAAGGTGCAGGTTAATGTCAGTTCTGTGAAGGAAGAAGGTCGCGGGGCTGGAAAGAGGAGAGTGAGAGTGCTTATTACTGGAACTGAAAACTGAAGTTCTCAGTTAGTAACTGGGAGTAACTGTGATTTTTGCTCCGGACATGAGGTAGACTTGGCGTTGGGCGAATAAATAAGTTCACATCGTATGCATGAAGCTATTTACAAAAGAGAAAATAAGGTCATGATAAATCTATTACTAGTGTATTTGTCTAACCCATGATGCTTTCAAAATCTATACCCTCTTCCAAGCAATCATCCTTCGTATGAGACCAAATGGGGCCCAAGGATTGATACTTGAGGTTTTCGAAGGTAATGGATGCTCAGCTGACTTGCACTCAGCGCCATCCTTTTCAGCATTACCACTCTGACAAGTTCCTGTAGGAGGTTTCTCGGTGAGACTAGTCTCATTGGCGCTGACAGAATTAGACCTCCCTTCTTCAGCCTGTGCAATTTCTCCTACTTTCCACCCTCTCACTACCCACAAGCACAAAGCACCTCCGATGTACATAAAGCCGGTGAAAAGCTGGACCCGAAGGTAAGCTGAGTGTCCAGCACTATTATCTCGTAAGACGAGCGCAATAGCTTCGGAAACCGTCGTTGGTGGCACGAGAATAAGCCAGTTAATACTAAGTCCACTAGGGAGATCTTTCAGTCCGAGGATTTCCGCAAGTACGGGAGACACCGTTGCCCAGTAGGTGCCTGATACTGTGCCAACAAGGACGGCGAAGAAGCATATAACGCCCATACTGCGCGCGAATATCCAAATGACCAGGCAGAATAGTCCACACAGGAAAGAGAGAACGGTCGCGATATTGATCCGGCCGAATCGGTCACTGAACATGCCCACGAATGGTCGTCCTAAGCCCTGGCCGAGATTAAGTAGGGCGCTGACGATGCTGCCCTGGTGGGATGAGAGACCAACAGAGAGGGAGAAACTGGCCAGACTGAATAAGAGAGAAACGTAGCCGAGCATGCTGAAAATTCCCCATCCGAGGAAGAGTATGAATTCAGGACGTCTGAAGAGTGGGAGATGGAAGGGTTTGAGACGGCTTCCAACAGCTTTGTTGCGATCTTTCAGGAGGTTACCGCAGACCAGGTTGACGACAAATACTATGATTCCGAGAATTCGAAAAGCCCAGCTGAGGCCCAGTCGGGGTAGCATGGCGCCAACGGCAAGAGAATATATTAATCCTCCCAGGCCGGACCCGGCGGCAGTAATGCCCTGGCGACGCTTCTTCGTCGGTGGAACCACTGCGATGCAATACCAACGCTACCAACAAATAGGAATCCCATTCCCCAGCCGAAACAGACACCTTGACTAAGGAATATATGCCATCTCTGTGTAGCAAAAGATGATCCAATTAGGGAGAGGGTCTCGAAAAATACGCCAATATTCACAACAAGCCGAGTTCCAAAGACCTGGATGAGGTACGTAGCTAGAGGAGCAACTAATAGGGCACAAGATATACTTAGGCCACCTGTAAAGGCATATTCCAATGCGGAGGTATTTGGGAAGACATCATGCGACAGATACCAAGAGAGGAAAACACCATAGCTCTATAGACCTAGCTGTTAATCGCATTACCCTTCACGATTACTGCAGCAAAGAGAAGGCTCACACTGTTGATCCCCCAAGTATGCGCATTCAGCCAAAAGACACTGGCAACACAGACCCAGCCATAGCCACCTTCTGGAATAACACCCTCCTTGTATTTGGCTTCCATATCATCACATTTTTGAGCATCTTGGTGCTGCTCTCGCTTACACTGCGTTGAATCATGATGTTCTCGAGAATGAACAACATCGATTGGTTCATTATCTGCCATTTCTTGGGTACGGGAGGAAGTGCGAGTGCCAATAAAAAATATAGTAAATTAAAGACATATATTTACGTATCTGGAACGACCGACAATTGGGAGAGGAAGCAGAAAATTTAGGGATAATAGCACCAGCAAAAGACATTAGATTACTCTCCATGCGCTGTATCTGCCACGATACAGAAGAGGAACACGAAGGAAGAGCGGATTTATAAGAGAATTAACGGATATATGACCGAGACGCCGATAGACCAAGCGAAGACCAGGATAGGAGAAGCCATGTGGGGGAACCGGCGTGAATGCCAACCAGTCGGTTGCGGAGAAACTAGGATCATTATCCGAGGCCCCAACTGGGGTGCAGATCATCGTGGAGAAAATGGCATCTCCAATCTAGAGACAAGTGGTATATTATGATGAGAGAGAGGCATTCAAGAGAGAACCTCAGGCTCTTTGATATAGTTAGACCTGGCTCGAGAAATTCAAGGCCTTGTAGAAACCTCAGGCATAAATATCACGTGACCAAGGGTTGAATGATATGCTTACATAATGAGAAGAAGTTTGTTTGACTAGTTTGCATTAAAACCAAACAAAGCAACATTGGTTTGTTGTTGTGACGACTATTGATGATGGGCCTTTGTCCATTCTTGTGTACACTCTTTTTGGTTATCGTTGTCTTCAATCTAGATGACCATATAGCATATTCCATTTATATAACCACTCTCATCTGATTTACCCTACCTTCCCCAGACTACCTCTTCTATGTGTCCCAGCCTCGCTTATTAGTTCGCTTTCCAAAACAAACTGAATTTATACTCCACTGTTGATGCTTGGGTTGTCGGGCATCAATCTGGTTATATATCCCCAGTCTGTCTGCGAGCCTGAGAACTCCCTCCAGAGGCACAATGTTACACAGACCTCACAGGGCAAAGGATGGGCAACGAAAGGTTTCTCCTCCTGGCCCAACTGCCATGTCCCATGACCAAGTCGGTAAGTCATTCATTGACTGAGCTATAGTATTCTACCGAGGTCGAGCAGAGAGGCCAATCCTGAATCTCCTGTGCTAATTCTTCGTCCAACCAGCAAACTATTTGAAAGATCTTCGGGTAAATCGCCCTCCTCGCCCTAGTGGCTCCAGGCCTCTCCCAACGAAAAGAACTGTGTCCAGGTCTAGTCCCCGTGAAGACCTGCCACCACGAGCAGCATCTGCGATGTCAACGTATGATCATCCCGAAGAGGAATCTGAAACACATCAGACCGAGGAGCATCCTCGAGCGGCTAGCGCCCTGTCTCACAATTATACTTCTTCCCCACGATTTTCTTTCGGTAGTTCCGCTGGCCGTCCGTTAGCACAAGGACCAAGAACACTTCCCATCCGCAAGAACGTTACCCCAACCCAGTTCTCTAGAACAAGAAATGTTTCACCAAACACTGCCTACCGCGAAAGCGCTCAGCGACGGATGGAGAGAGAGGAGGCACGGTCCCTGAGGGATGCTTTAGAGGAAATGGATAACCAGGATGATTTGCGTATTCATCAAGCCGCGCAGGATGAGGCCACAGAGCTTGTATGGATGCACCAGAATCCTGAAGTGCCTTATAAAAATCCTTACGCCCCATACCGTAACCCTGATATTGATGGTATCCGCCGAGACTTCCAGACGGCCGGGCGTTCTCTGAAACAGAGCCTGGGGAGGCAAAGATTAGGTTCTGGTCGACAAGCGTACGGTCCATGGTCTATTTCGGATAAGTCCACTAGCAACGCCTCTGGTGACGACCTTGTAAACAAAAAACAGCGGCAGCCTGTGCTGGAGGCGGACGAAGCCAATAAAAAGAGGGATGGAACTTTACGCAACCATCCCAAGGTCAACTTTGAATTACCACAAGACGTGACTTCATCGAAATCTAAGGACGATGTCGAGCCGAGACAGCGGAATGTGAGCAACGACTCATCAAAAGGTGTCTTCAGAAATCCGAATGACCATATATACGAGGAGCCAGAAGATCCTCATAATCAAGTGGAGGATGAACGGCCTAGCTTTTCTAGGTCTGCTCCCTCGGCATTGAGATCCAAGCCGCGGAACTCTCCCCTACAGGGCTCTAGGCCACTTCCAAATAGATCCAGCAACCCTGACTTTGCTAACAAACTCTCTCGCTTTGAAATCCACAAAAATCCCCCTACCCAGTCCCGAAACCCTCAATATAAGATGAATGATCCAGTTCCTGATTTTCGTTCTGATTGCAAAGAAGAGCCTGTCCTTACAAAGGATGGGATTGAGATCCGGAGCGACGATATCCGAGGCGCCACAAGCAAAAAGCTGAAGGATCGGAGTGAAAAACTGCCGATGCCCAGCGCAGTGAGCGATCGGGTTGGGCGGCCAATCGTCAGTTTTGACCCATCTTGGAACCGCAGTGAAGAGCAACCGAAGCGCAGCCGTGATAATCTTAGTAGACATGAATCACCTCCTCAGAAAATGGCCCCTCAACCCACCGCACCGACCATACAAGTGTCTGAGGCGCCCCCTGTACCTGTAATCAATCTCCCAGACGACAAGGAACCCACTATCTCCGAGATGGGAGCATCGTCGAAGACTCGTGATAAGGCCGAGGGTCCATCACTTGATTCTAAAAGGAGCGTCCCGCGTAGGGACACATCTCCCAAAAAATCAGCAGTTGCATCCCAGGATCGTTGGTATTCTCCTTACTCTCGAGCGGGCGTACCAACCGCAAGATGCGAATCTTGCACTCTTCCCATTTCTGGGAAGATTGTCACGGCTGCAGGATCACGCTTCCATCCCGAATGTTTTACCTGCTACCATTGCCAGACACCGCTTGAGTGTGTTGCTTTTTATCAAGAACCAGAAACAAAGCGACAAGAGAGGCTCGCTGAAGCACCGAGCGATGATGAGGAGGCCCGATCGTTGAGGTTCTACTGTCATCTTGACTTTCATGAGTTGTTCAGCCCAAGATGCAAGAGCTGTAAGACGCCTATTGAAGGAGAAGTGGTTGTAGCATGCGGTGCTGAATGGCATGTTGGGCACTTCTTCTGTGCTGAGTGTGGTGATGTATGATCAATCTCTGTTACCCAAATAGTTCGATTGCTGATAATCTGTAGCCCTTTGATGCACAGACACCTTTCGTAGAAAAGGATGGTTTTGCATGGTGCCTTCAATGTCATTCTAAACGCTCGGCTCCACGATGCCTGGGTTGCAAGCAACCAGTTTTGGATGATGTTGTGATCACCGCCATTGGCGGACAGTGGCATGATAAATGCTTTGCCTGTCATGAATGTGGCACTGGGTTTGGGTCAGATGGCCGTTTCTTTGTGAAAGAAGGTGAGCCTAAAAGGACAGCAAAAGGTCGTATCATCGGTGGTCCGGTACAATTAGCCGTTTGTGAACGGTGCGAGGGAATACGATTGAAAGCATAGCGCAGGGACTATACCTTGTCTGCTGAAAAGTCCTTAGCTCCGAAAAGAGCTACTGTGCACAATACTCAAACATACAAGAACCTAACGCTGTTTGGTGATATCATACTCCGCAGTGTGGAGATTTCGGCTTTTGCGCCATATATTTTATTTTGGTTTCAGTTTTGGATTATGCTGAATTTGTTGCATCTGATAGCGAGCAGTGTTCATGTCAAATTATGATCGAAGACCTGGTATGATATAACTTTTAAATGCTCTTCCATGCGACTTTGCCGGATTTCAGTCATTCCCGACAATGGCAACACGTTCATCTTCACTGTACATACTCATATAGTATACGAGGTTATTTATATCAGTTGGTCAAGTAGATAACCTTCTGCTTCATAGGTAGTTGGAAGCATTAAGCAGGCCACTCCGGATCAGCCTTTCGTCGGAAAACAGCAACGAACTTCATGCCATTATTCCTTGTGACTTTCTGGCCCTCCTCTGTCGAGTCCTTCATGCACTGTATGCAGGGATCGTGCTGCAGTTCCTCATCGGGCACCCGTTCCCAAACATCTTTAATTCCTCCCTCAGACCCTACATCAACCTCCGCCGGTTTAGCATTATCGCCTTCCTTACTCGCATTATCTCCATCCTTCGCAGGCACGTCATGAAAGTGCTCGAGAATCCAATTATGGTATCCCTCCACATCAGTAATAGTATAAAGCAAACCACCCGGGCGAAGCACGTAAGCGTACTCGGCATTAAGAGTCTCGGAGATAATGCGCGCCTTATGTTTCCGAACTTTAAAATGCGGGTCAGGGAAGCAAATAAAGATCTTCGAGAGTTGGTGTTTGGCGAAGAAATTGGGCAAAAACTTCATCGTGTTGCTGCGAAGCGAAGAGATGTTCTGGTAGCCTCCTGCGACGGGGGATATCGCGGTATTAGACGGCGACTCCGCGGAAGTATTCGAAGACTCGGTTTCATTATTAGGGTGGGGTGATGAGGTGGATGATTTCAACTGTTGTTGTTGGGCTCGGAGGGCATCTATGCGCTGTCTCACGTATTCGATGACTAGATGGCGGATCTCCATACCTGTTGGTATCGAGTATATCAGCCATGGGCTACCTCCTCAATACAGCGTTCGAAATCCATCTGATAACAGGTAGTGTAATACTTACCAACCATCAACGTATCCGGCATCAAAGGCGCAAGCCCAACAAGTAGCCCTCCAAACCCGCATCCGATATCCGCAACCTCGACATTCTTAAGTAGCTTTCTTGTGCCACCTAAATTTATCTTGGACGGATCCGGATCGACGTATTCTGGAAAAAGCGAAGCCCAATCCATATGCGCTGGGGTGAGAGGACTATTTTCATCAGGTTTGTCAGTCAACTTGAACTCATGAACAGAGCCTGAGAGCCACCACATACTAGGATAGTTTATGATCCGAGAGCGGATTGGCATGTGCGCGCTGCCGAAAATACCGCTTCTGGGGTAATTTGGTTCCATCTCCTGCCTCACTCGGTGTCTGGGACTGAGAATCTTTGTTGTCGCGCTTTTGGCGCTTCGCCGGAGGGGCTGGCATTGTCGTTGATCTTGGTGGATCGGAGGGGTAATGAGAGGATATACGTGGGACTTAGCTAGTGATGACCGGTTAATGCGTCTGGGGAAAGGTGGAATTTATTCTTTGGAGGGGTAATGGCAGGCATAGAACTCTCAAAGTAGACCTGTTGGTCGAGACTTGATAAGTTAGAAATTAGTTAACTTACTTAGTTAACTAACATCTATTGATGCCTGAGGATACAGTTTTACCGTTTAATCAATCTAATTGGTGTAGAGCTGCGGTTGTTCCGCGTCTGATTGACTCCGTTGAGATTTGCCTCACGTGTTTCTCCTTCATCCCCTTGATCGTCAAACCACATACTCTGAGTAGCTTGGCAGCTACACTTCTCTTTTTATTCTTTTGCTGAAAAATGGCGTTACCTTACAGTTTTATTGCAAGCCACCAACACCAGAAGAGCTCATCGCCAATGCTCGGGTCACCTGACTGCGCTAGACCAAAAATGGGGCACATTAGCCCTATTGACAAAGCAAAGAAAAGAGCAGTACTATACCTGAGAGGGATAGACAGGCGCTCATATGGATAATAGTATTTAGGTTGAGGAATTTGAGCTATTTGCAATTGACTCGTTGATGTGTTTATCTGTGGGTACTGTTAGATACCATGTTTCTGATCAATGATAATCATCCACTATTTGCGTTTGTATCTTGACTGCATTCAAGACTTGCCTTTTAAATCCATGAAGGGACACGTTGCTAAGTCTTCTTAGCAACGCTGTCCATTATGGATAAATTGCATCCTCGTCATTACCTGGGGGCCGTCGGCTTTGCTGGGTGTGTTGACTCTTATCCCTCTGTACTGCTGATCCACATATTCTAACGCAGATCTGCTTTCTATATAGCTTACAAGTCATCTTTGTAACACTCACTGGTCAAGGCGTAGTAAGGATACACTGAAACAAAGAGCTCAAAGTGCCTACTAACTTGAACAGACGCATCTCAAGTTCGTCGGCCTCACCGAGTCAGAAATCGCTCTAATACTTCTTTCCGGCCCCTTCTGCGGCGCATTCATTCAACCATGCTTTGGAAGATGGAGTGACAAGATTCAATCCTCCTGGGGAAAACGAAAGCCATTCATAGTTACTGGAACGATCGTGTTAACTCTAGCTCTCTTAGCACTTGCCTGGGTTAAATCAATCGCTCGAGTCTGCATACCCTCTTCAATATCGCCCCAACAGCGTCGGTTATGCCTCGTCGCCATTACAAGTTTGCTAATATTCACTGTCTGGATCGCCATTCAATCGGTTCAGGTCGGATTGCGGACACTTATCGCCGATGGTTGTTCTCAGGACGAACAAGCTCAGGCCAATGCTTGGGCAAGTCGCTATAGCAATTCTGCAGCAGTGATAGCAAACCTTTTGGCATGTGTGGATTTTCTTCCACGTGCCACGAGTGGTAGCCATACGTTCAAGGACATGACATTGCTGGCTACCCTTGTTTTGACGATGACGGTTGCCATTAGTTGTATAAGTGTTAGAGAAAATCGGCCTCATACGGCTACGACCTCGTCTGGGGGTCGAAGTGGAGTTTTCCTGCGAGATATATGGAAGATTTTTTTCTCTCCCAACCAGATCCGGACGGTTTGCTTCGTTCAATTCTTTGCCTGGCTTGGTTGGTTCCCATTTTTATATTATACGGTAACGTACGTTCATAACTCTTTCATTATAAAAATATTCTGATGAGAAAATAGCTACGTCAATATGCTTCGTGAGTACTCTAAGTTTGTCTTTGCTTCCTATTTTGAAGTTGTACTCACCAATATATATCAGATAACGCGGAGCTAATCAAGACCAATGCCTCTAAACATAACGAATATAAGATCGAGTCCAGAAAAGGCCTTATAGCTCTCCTAGTATACAGCTCTGTATCCCTATTCTCGGCAATAACGTTGCCCTACCTAGTCACATTCAGGAGACTTTTCACCATGCGTCTTCTTTGGATTGCATCACAAGCCATATTTGCTGTCTCAACACTAGGAACCTTCCTAATACGATCGTCAACAGGCACGATTGTGCTATTCGGTATTGTCGGATTTAGCTGGGCAGTCACGGCATGGGTTCCGTACGCTCTGCTAGGCGCAGAAACCACATATTCGGCCCTCCCGCAAGCGAACCAACTCGAAGACCTTGATGATGACCAGGACGATGAGTATAAATACTATGATGATGATGAGGAGTTCAACGAGGGTAGACTGTGTAATGATGCAGGTTTGGTTTATGGAATTCATAATCTCTCGATATGTCTTCCACAGATCCTTATTACAACTGGAATGGGTCTTGAAAGGTTATTAGCTGGAGAGAAGGCGAAGCATCATACGGACCCGGATTCGAACCTTGTCATTGTGTTTCGCCTTGCGGGGGTGTTCGCTCTTATTGCTATGTATATTGCTAGAGGCGTTCGAGATCCTCGATAGATTGGGAGTTGGACATGGATGTCATGACCACATCAGCTTTAGCGTAGGAGGTCCGGGGACATATAAATTGTTGGATACAATAAAACAAGCCATATGGTCTTTAACCTAGGGGGATTAGAACATCCCTCAACAATAAACAAACAAATGCAAATCTGTACAGTGATTGTGCCGAGTACCCTTTCCATCTACCCATGACATAAGACAAAAGGTTATATGAGGCGAATAGGCAAGCCAAAACTATAGACAAGGCATACATTAAAGCAACAAAAATCGATACCAAATTGACCATCGGCTCACAAATTATACCGGAACGCCGGTGACTTGTCACCTAGGTCGAACATTCCTTCCGCATGGTCACGACTACTTTCGCGGTCCCTCTTAGCATTGATCTTTCGACAGGCAAAATAGTATATGGTGAGGACCAAAAGACCCAAAGCAGCGAAACCAAGAACTAGTCCGTGTCCCAATCGATATCTGGGCGAATCCTCGTCTCGGTAAAAATTTGATGCTGCAGCACCTCCTAGGGTACCGAGACCCATCTGGATTGCCATTCCGACAGCACGTTTCGTCGCCGGGGCGAAGTTGTTGGATGCCAAGGCCAAAATACCGGGAATACCTAGATAAGAAGGGTTGATAGGTTAACTTATGATGTATTTGCTGTTTCTATGTCTTGTATTACCTGGATAAATGCCACAAGCAGCTATGAAGCACCCTGCGTAGGTAAGGCCAGGAATGAAACTACTCGGAGCAACAGCAATAAGGAACCCGATGAAGACCGTCAGGTAGCAACCGAGCGTGAAAATACATCTTTGGGCCAGCCGGTCTGAGAAATATCCTACGGCGATACAGGATATTGAAGCAGCGGCATAAACGGGGATGGTCAGTAGTTGGGCAATCGCGGAGCTATATCCGAGGCCTTTTATAATGGTTGGGAGAAACAGTGACAATGCATAAACAGCAACCGCCTAAAGATATAATTACGTTAGCAATGCTCTGAAGAGAGGGAGTGCGTGCAAATCTTACCAATCCCCAGTAGCTGATTGTATGAAACCATGTCTAAATGCGCGCCGTAAGAACCGGTCACGAAACATAGGTGAAATATGACTCACCTGCCAATCTAGGACTGCCGCCGTGACTTGTTTCCAGTCGAAAGCGCTCTTTTCTCCCAGTTGATTTGTCCCGGCACTTGCTCGAGAATCAGCCAGCAGATCTATGATAACAGCCTTTTCTCTGTCTGACAGGAAGGTTGCGCTAGATGGCTCATCCCAAACTAAGAAATAGGCGATCACAGCAACGACTACAGTCAGGAGTCCTTCCAGAATGAATCTTCTTTATGTTAGCACCGAGAATGCGAAACCATGGGATGCGGGAAACATACATCCATCTCCAACCCTCTAATCCACCAACACCATCCATCTTGCTGATAAGATAGGCCAGAAGACCCGAAAAAGCGCCCGCCATCGAGGCGGATGCAAAAATAAGGGAAATTCTGAATTGTGCATTGGCTCGTGGATACCTGCGCTGCATTAGCAATTTGCAGGTATGCTATCCTTCTATATCGACGGATACCATAAAGATACGTAGAACGCAAGTCCCGGAACTGTAAGTAAATGTCGGAAGATTAGCTGGCCACTATCGCCTTGGAAAGGGGCAAACACTAACAAAGTCCTGCTTCGCACAATCCTGCAAACGTTGTGAGAGTGGTTCTATAATAGTCCGAAAGATACTCACCAAGAAAAAATCGAGCAGCTACCAATCCCGCATAATTTTGAACAATACCCAACAGTGTCGTGACAATCCCTGGGTACATTAGATAACGATATTCACTTGCCATTCTCTCTGTCTTACCCCAAGCGACCATGATAGACGGCAGCCAGATACTGGGCTTAAATCTGACGAGCAGCAAGTTACAAAGGGGCTCCAAAAAGCAGTAAGGAAAGAAGAAAACAGTGAGAGCCCTAGAGACATTGGTGTTAGGCGAGATAAACTTCTGGTTCTGAGGATTCATACCAATTATATTGGTTTCCCTCCAGCTTCAGATCAATCGAAAGGCCCTGGATGTTGGCATTTCCAATGTTTCCTGATTGGAGTGAGTTTCGAAAACTGTAAAAGAAGACATGAAAGCCTCAAGTTACCTCGATCAAGGAAGCTGAGGAAATACAGGATGGCCAGAATTGGAATCACCCGACAATCAATCTTTCGCAGGAGGGCTCGCATTTCCGACGAAGACATTGTTGACCTGGAGTCTTCTTCCTTAGGGCCCAAAACTGTGGGCTCATTTATTTTCTCGACTGGCGTCGCATCCTCGACATGGCGCGACATTGTGTCCTTTTCTGAAGAATGCATTCGGGTGCAGGTTCAAAGTCGTGGTTTCTCAGTATTTGAACTCCGCACAATAGATCAACAGATATGCCGTCAAAGCTAGTGGAAAAACAGGCAGAATCTCCTTGTTAAAAAGAATTACTCGACTCTTGTGGGTAGGATTGGCTATTGGAATTTCCCCAGACCCCGCGATTTGAAATGGGTAGAGCTTTCAGCCACCGCGTTGGATCCATTGGAGAGTATGGTCGCAACAAAAATCTGCACTGATTGGGCGAGTAATGGATGGGATTGACTACCTGTTACTCCATCTCGGACCACCGCCGATGCTATACGCTAAGGTGGTGAGTGAAGATCGGGTGCATTCCCGACCATCGCTCGAGGCCAGAAGCCCACATATGCGACAAGGTCGTGTTATCCACGAACATACCTAAGTAGCACATGGTGAAGCAGTAGAGCACTAGAGAAAGGAATTGGGCCAAAGTTGCTTCTCCAAAAAGAGTTCTATTCCGAGTATATTATACTAACACAACGTCCTACGATAGTCCTAGTTTACGTGACACTTGATGTCCTCGTAATACTTTTTCCATCAACTAAAAAGCAGGGCTATTAACGTCCTGCAATCTTACAGTCTCTATTGATGACCGACAAATGATGTATATCTAGTAGAATCAACTGGTCTGAATGACTTGGAAAACCAGCCAGTTTGTGTATTCCTAGATGGGCCTGAATTGACTAGATAATAATTCTAATTAACTAAATGCAATAATTAGCTGCCTTCATAGAGTTAGTGAACTAATTTAATAACTTCTTTACCTTTTTATTATGGATATTGTCTCAAGCATTCAATATATATAGATCGAAAAGAAAAAGATAGGGCTACAGTGGAGCCCAAAACATAGCGGAACCCCGCATCAGCTATCAAATCTCCAACTCTCTTCCTACTCACCACTAAACAATAACCTACCATACTCACCTCAGAATGTCCAACCCAACGTCCTCCCTCCAACAAACAAACAGACC
>MVGC01000091.1:0-63777 GCA_003589665.1 Aspergillus sclerotialis
TGAGGTGATTGGGGTAAGATAGAGAGAGGTATTTGGGGAAGTAACGAGGTAGGTGGATTAGAGGTGGAGTTAAGGGGTTGGATGGTTATCTCCGAGGGTTTTACTGTATGTAGTATGTACAGGTACAGTACATACTTCCCAAATTGTCATTCGCTTGTGTTCGCCTGGTGAGCAAGTAAATTGGTCACATTTTATTAGTAGTGCTAAGTTGGATAGCTAGTGATACCAGAATTTGAAGCAATTATAGACTACTGGTAAGGTGACACTGTTATTCGAGAAGCTTGGAAAATAGCCGCTATTAATATACAACCAAGAACCATTTAAAAATGCCTATCCTATCCATACCTAATATATTAAATGAAATGCATGACACAGACAAATGAAACAAACCAATCAAATAAATTCAACCGCCTGTAAGCTATCTGACCCAACCTTCAAGGTCGATATCAACGCAGTAAAACGACCATGAGATGACACAACTATTAAGAACCTCTATTCTGTCCACCCCCTCTCATCCTCTTACCTCCGCTACCGCCAGCCTCACCACCAGCTTCCACGCCATCTTCTCTGGCACGTTTGTTACCCTGTGGGATGAACTGCCTAGCTTGAACGTTCAGTCCGCCGCGACTCGGACTAGGCTGGCCCTGGTTCTGGTTCTGTGGCATACTGCTCTGCGTGTTTTGGTATCCACCTCGGCCCTGTCCTCCGCGTCCGCCACGGCCTCGAGGGATACCTGTTCCGCGCTGACTCTGGCTTTGCTGCTGTTGCTGCTGCACTTGTTGGTTTTGGTCGGTATGTTGTGGGCCATGTAGATTCGGTTGGTGACCTCCACGAGAGGCTCCTCTGCCACCTCGGGCTATTGGAACGCCTGACTGGAGTGCTCTTAGCATTCCTGAGCCAGCTGGGGGTTTATTAGGCAATGAAGAAGGCTGCTGGCCGAATGGATTTGGAGGAGGCCTGGTGGGTATTCCGGCCTGTTCTTGTGTCGGTGGCTGTTGCTGGGGAGGCGCTTGCGGGGGAGGTCCCTGTTGAGGCACCTGCTCAGCAGGGGGCTGCTGAGTCTGTTGCGCACCTTCAGCCGCAGGGGCTGCCGTTTCAGGCGAAGGAGCCGGTTCTGACGGCTGCGCAGGTGACGGTGCAGGTTGTTGAGGAGGTGTAGCAACAGCAGGAGAAGCAACCCTAGCAGGAGATGCCACCGCACCTTGTTTCGGAGTCTGAGCAGCCGGTGCAGGTTTTGTATTCTTAGCAACTTCCCAAACCTCCACAACCGGTTTCTGAGGGGTCTCAGTAGCAGCTTTTTGAACGACTTCGATCTTCGCCTGCGCAGTCTTAAACCTTGTGTCAAGCATACTGATCCTCGCAAGAGACTTCTTGTCCGCTAGTTCAACAGCAGATCGGATCTTTTCTTCCAATCCTTCTGCTTGGGCCTTCGTTAACGCTTCCTTCTCCTCGTTGAACTTCTTCTCCAAGGCGGCAACAGCCTCTTCGCTCGGGGCACCCGTTGGCTGAGGCGCTTGCTTCTCCTTCTCTCTTTCGCGATTAAGCATTGTCCGGACGTTGTTACGGACAATATTCTTAATGGTTTCGTTCTTAGCCACAAGAGCTCTTGCTTGAGCGTCTGACAGTTCTGGCAGATCTTCGCCTGTTGGCGTCTGAGGCGGAACAGGCGCTGCTGATTGGGGAGTGGCAGGTGGATTGGCGGGCTGAGCACCAGGAGTGGCAGGTGGTTGACTAGGTTGAGCGCCAGGTTGATTGGCAGTCAACTTCTCGATTTCCTGCCGGTGAGCATTCCGGACCTCCGCCATCTTACTATTAAAGATTTCCTTAATCTTATCAGCCCGCTCCTTGAATCTCGCTTCGTGTTCAGTGTCCTTAGCAGCCAGAGTAGCATCCTTGCTGGTAATAATGCCATCTTTCTCGGCCAATGCGGCATCCTTCTCAGCAAGTGCGGCCTCGAGACGCTGAATCTTCTCCTCGAGAGCCTTAACCTTGTCATGGTCACTCGTGACAGGGAACTGGGCGGCAGGTGTAGGCAGCGCAGCAGGTGTTGTGTCGACAACAGGTCTCTCATCGATGACCATAGGTGTGGGAGTAGGAGCTGGAGCTGGAGTTGGTGTTGGAGCAGCCTGTCCAGCTGGTTTATCACCCATCCTAGCCTTGAGGTTATTCAATTCCTCCCTTGTAGTGTTCAGCTCATCCTGGATTACGGCTTTCTCCTGCAACGCTGTGTTCAATTCTCCCTGCTTAGCATTGATCCTGCCAGTAAGCTCTTTAGACCGAGCTTTGAACTGCTCCGTGAGTTTCGCGCGCAAATCTTGAATCCGATCCTCCGCATGTTTAAGCTGTTCCGGGAATGTTGTGGCCTGAGCCTGCAATGTGTCGCGAGCAGAAACAGCCTCATTTCGCTCTTTCTCCAGTGATGCAAGCTTTTCCTTCAATGCCTCCATCTCGGCAGGATCAACACGGTCGTATTTCTGGAGGATGTTTTGCGTGCGTTGTTGCCAATGGTCCCGATCTTGTTGCAGAAGCTTCATTTCCCCATCCTTCGTTTCCACCACATTCTCCAATTCCCTAATCTTGGCTTCTAAGGGTTGGATCTGCTGCATAAGTTCGTCCACACGGCTGGATTTCTCTGCAAGAGAGGTTTCTGCCTGTTTTACTTGGTTGCGCAGCGTTACACTGCTTTCTCGGAAGAGGTTGAGCTCATTAAGCGTTTCCATGAGCTTGTTATGATTTAGAGCGTTATGCTCACTATCAGCAGTAGAACGACGCTGTTGTTCAAGCTTAAGTCGCGTTTCGTCGAGCTGCGACTGTGTGTACTCGAGTTGCTGGCGTAGGCGTTTACCTTCTTGCGTCGACAGATGATACTGCACGTCGACAATCTCCTTCTCGCGTCGCAAGAATTTGATAACCTCTTGTAGTCCTTCCAGATTCGGTGGGGCGTTTTCGTCCTCCTCAGGCATATTCGCACGATCGCGCTGCAGAGCAGAGATTTGTTGGGTAATTTGTTCAAGCTGAGTGTGTAGCAGGGAATTTTGGTGAAGGACTTCCTCGCGGCGTTTCTGCAGGTCCGAAAGCTCGCCTTCATATCTTGCTCTGAGATCGTTCCAGCTCTCCTCCTTCTGTGCCAAATCCTTCTTTACGTTCTCGGCCTGAGTTTTCAGTTCGACGACTTCGAGTCTGAGCTCATTTGCTTCGCCTCGGACTAGTTGTAAGTTCTTGGCAGCTTCAGCATGCTTAACCAATTCGTTCTCGTAATTCTGTTGTGCGTGCTGGGCGATCTCAGCCTGAGCCTTGAGGTCGTCCTGGTGGAACTGTGTAGAGGCAATGTAGCGTTCATTCTCATCCTTGATTCTCGTGATCTCCGCCTCATATGTAGCCTTTTGTTCTTCCAGCCGTCGTCCGGCCTCACCCTGTTCATCACGCATCTTAGACAGTTCATTATTGGTTGTTGACAACTCTGAAGAGATCTCCTCAATCCGTTTCTCGAGATCTTGAATTTTCTTGTCTTTCTCCTCGACAAGACGCTCCGTCTCTTCTCGGTACTGCTCATGGGTTTCGGTAACAGACTGTAGATGCTCTTCCGTTCCCTGGCTGATGCCCTTGTAAGTTTCCACCTGTTCTTTGGCATGTTCGAGTTCGCCTTTAGCCAACTCCAAGTCACGTTTCAGTTCTGATACTTGAATACCCAATTCTTGCTCGCGAGTCAAGCCATCACCTTGTTCACCTCCCTCCGGCGCCTCTGGCACAGCGGCTGGAGCGGCAGATATGCTTGGTCTGGACTGTAGAACATTGAGACGCTCTTCAGCGCTCCGAAGTTCGACAGTAAGCTCGTCGACTCGAGTTTGCAAATGATCTCTGGTTGTCTTCGTTGCAACCATCTCCTCACGTACAGAGCCCAAGCTGCTAACCAAATCATCAATGCGCTTCTGGCTCTGTTCATGTTCATACTCCCTGCGAAGGGCCGCTTTCTTCGCCTCCTCAACCTCATCGCTGAGTTTGCGTTTAGTTGATTGCAACTCTGACTCAAGCGATTCAACACTTGACTGTAGTCGACGACGGCTCTCAGAGTCTGCATGCTCGCGTTCATTCAAGATGGTTTGCATGTTTGCATTAAGGGAGTCGAGCCGGCTGCGTTCGTTTCTTAGCGTCTCGACATCCTCAACGAGCCTCTTTTCAATATTCTTCCATAGATCCTTCTCCGCCTTTAAGTTGGCATTCTCCCTCTGGAGACTGTCGACAAGGCCCTTCGCTTCAACAAGATCCTCCGCAGCTTGCTGTGTCTTAACATCCTGCCTGTTGGCATTCTCCAGAAGATTGGCGTAACGTTTCTGAAGTTCCGAATTTTCGCTCTTGAGCATATTAAAGTTGCCCTGAAGAATCTCCGCTCGTTGGGTAGCGGCACCAAGCTGACCGCTTGAACGACTAATCTCACTCAACAATTCACTGTTCTTCCGGGAGAGTTCATTGACTTGCTGCTTCAAGGATGCATGGTCTGTAGCTGACTCTTCACGGAAACTGTCAAAGTGAGTCTGGACTTTACGCAACAACTCAGCGTAATCCACACCGTCAGGCGCTGGCTCTCCAGCCGGAGGAGCTGCACCAAGGGGAAGAGACTGAGAGAAGGCAGATGAGTCGCCGACTGTTTGACGCCTTCTCGTGAGCATGCTTCGGAAAGTATCGCGCTCCTTGGCATAGCTGTTAATCTGAGAAACGAGGTTTGCGATTTCATCCTTATAAGTTTGAACTCGGATTCGCAAGTCTCGCAGTTCTTCGTGTTCTTGTTGACGGACAGATTCCTGCTGGCGTGCCTCGGCTCCCTCCATTTTCTCTCCAAGCTCTCTAAGCATCCGGCGTAGAGTGACATTTTGCTCTTGGAGCTCGCGGAGGTCTTTGAACGTAGTCAAATTCATACTAATGAATCGAGCTGTCGGAGTCATATCAGCAGTCGAATCGCTGATCTCGTCCCGTGCAGCCTTCTCGAGCTCCTCCCGATCATAAGTACCCTCGCCTTCTTTCAGAAGAGCCACTTCCAATACCAGAACCTTGACCTGGGAACTTAGATCCCTTAACTGTTGGCGTAGAATATCGCCTTCACGGGATAAGCCTTCAACTTGACCCTGCCACTTTCTCGCTTCCCTGGTAGCAGTGTCCCTTTCCTTCCCAGCTGTTTCCAGTATACCGGACATTTCAACGACGGCATTCTGAAGTCGGTCGTTCTCCGCCCGCATTTCCTCAATTTCAGGTTTCTGGGCTTCAACATCCTGGATCATCTCGTCTATGGTAGCCTTCAGTTCCTCATTGTTTTTCTTCTCCGCCGCAAGGGATGTACGTAGTCTATCGTATTCCGTGTACATCTGCGTAACAGTCAAACCACCCTTGATGCGAGAGCCACCAGGTGAAAATGCAGTAGGAGTTCCAGGGCGTCCAGGAGTGCTGGGTCCTACCCCGTTCAAGCCACGCGATGGTGTGGTAGGCCGGCCTTCAGATTGAAGCTGACCGAGAGACAATTCGAGCTCCGCAACACGGCGCTCTGCAGCTTCTTTATCAGAATGTTCGGTTTCGATCTCGACACGAAGTCGTGAAATTTCCTCCGCCGCACCATCCCTCGCCTTTTCCAAAGCCAACTGACATTCCTGAACACGTTTTTTGGCAGTTTCGGCAGAATTCCCCTGCAACTCTGCAAGTCTGTTGGCACTATCTAGTTCGATTCTAAACGATTCAGCCGACTGAATGGCCTCCTCTTTGAGTTGCTGGATATTCGAGAGGGACTCTTCGTAGCGTTGCTCGACCTCATCCAGACGGGTCTTGAGGCCGTTTTCGCTTCGCCTCAATGATTCAATCGTAGCATTGGCTTCTTCATTTTCGCGTTGCAGTTCAGAAATACGGGCGGTCTTCTCTTTCCGGAACTTAAGATATTCAGCAGACTTGGCCTTCAACTCAGTGTCGAACCACTCGTTATTTTTCTTCGTCAGATCTAATTCCTGCTGAAGACTCTGTTCCCGGAAACGAGCACTAGCGGACGACGAATTGGCAGCCTGGAGGTTTTGTTCAGCCGTAGAAAGTTCCCGCCTCAGCTCGATGGTTTTCTTGTGCTGGGTAGAAAGCTCCTCTGCAAGCTTATCGTAGGCTCCAGACTTCGATTCCAGCAAAGCCAAAGTATCGCGATTAGAAGCCTCGAGGGAAGAAATACGCGACTTCAAAGTGCTCACTTCGGACTCGTTGGACGTCGAGGACGATTTCAGCGTGGCGATCTCGGATTCCAAAGCAGACCGAGCATTTTCTAAAACCGTTAGAATAAGTAAAATGACAAGCGGGCCAAACATTACCTAGCTCATGTTGTTTCTTTCTCAACTCCTCAACCTCCGTATGCCCCTTCTCTACCGAGTTTTTCAACACCTTGATCTTCGAGTCACTGCTGCGGACAGCATTCTCCAGCTCAACCTCCACCCGAAGCTTGTCAGACTTGAGATCATCATACTCTCGAGCTTTTTTGACGATGGACTCGAGGAGCTGGTTGACTAGTTCGACAGTCGGAGCTTGAGTAAGGGTAGTGAGGGTCGACTCGGGGATTGAGTAATGAGAGGAGATGTAGGGAAATTCAATTGTGGCCGTAGCCATGTTTGCTAATGTACCTGAGTTTCAGTCACTCAGGAGGAAACTGATAACGACGTAAAACGATGCAGATAGCTAGTAAAGTGATCGAGTAGACTTGTCGCACGCGCAATGTACACCGGATAGGAAGTGCACACAACGCATTAATATGCAAATTATGACATGACTAGATGGAAAGAAGATAGTAAGAAATGGAATGAAGGAAAGACAGGTAGGGTAAGAGGAATGAAGTGAAGGAGGGATGGATGCAAGACGAACACATCAAAAGCGCGCTTTGGATTTGGAGTATTTGCCTGTCCCGATCGGGTTAGCGTGGCACGTGATGCCGCATTCATTTTGTCTTCGAAGCCTCAAAACACTTCGTTCATTGACTTGTGTTGCTTTCGCCTCACTGCTCCTCTTGAGGCTGTCTACGGTCCTCTCCATCGACACACTGTGGTATATAATATCTCGGCTTATTCTGAGATTGTCTTTAGTTTCGGATGATCCGGTGATTTCCCTGAGCTCATTCTGGCTCCAGAGGCAGGGCCTCGCCTCGTGCCATCTCTTTCCATCCCTTGTGCCAGCTGATCTAGCTTCGAGTCGCAATCATGTCGCACCTTCAGCAGCAACTGAAGAGCTTCAACGCTAGCGTTGTAGACTACGCACAGCGCATGCCGCAACAGCGCCGCTTCGTGAATAACCCCTCTACCGCCTCCGCAAGCAGTTCGCAGCCTCCCTCTACCACTCCTACACCCACCCCTGGCGCCGATCCAAAGAAGAAACGTCATGAAGCAGATATCGTCTACTCCCAGCCGGCAAATACTGGCACGGGCAAGGATATTATGACGCAGGTCCTGTTTGCGATCGAGCATATGAAAACCAAGGGTGTTCCGCTCAAGTTCTCGGATATCGTCTCGTACCTTTCGCTTCAGCAACGCGCAAACGACGAAGGCTATGTTCAGGCTTTGCGGAGCATTCTTAAGGTTCATGAAAAGGTCCAGTTTGACCCCAAGGGCGCAAATGGAGAGGGTACATTTAGTTTCCGTCCGCCGCACAATATTCGCTCTGCCGAACAGCTTCTTCAGAAACTGCAGTCGCAGTCTACTGGTGCTGGGATGAGCGTTCGTGAGCTGAGAGAGGGCTGGCCGAATGTGGAAGAGACGATCAATAAACTTGAGACCGAAGGGAAGTTATTGGTCACTCGGAATAAGAAGGACAATCATGCCAAGATGGTTTGGATCAACGATCCCTCGCTGAACCAGCACTTCGATGACGAGTTCCGTGCGATCTGGGAGAAGATCAAGATTCCGGATCAGCAGGCTGTCAAGGAGGAGCTGGACAAGGCTGGGATCACGCCGACGAGCAAAAACAAAGTCATCAAGCCTCGGCCTAAGGTTGAGCAGAAGAAGGTTAAGAAGCCTCGGCGCAGTGGGAAGACTACCAATACCCATATGATGGGTGTTTTGAGAGACTATTCTCATCTTAAACGGTGATTTCCGCTGGGAACGATTTCTGTTCCACATTTGCTGAGAATGACTGTGCGCTCACTACAGTCATCTACATTATGTAAAATGATCATATTGCATTCCATGGCGCTTGGGATAAAGGACATTTGGGTTTTTTCATCGTCTCGTTACATTTATTTGCTTCTGGGCGTTGGTTGTACACTACATATATGTACAAGAAAAAAATAGATACCCAAATATAAATGAAATACCATACTACATCTGAAATGGAAATACGAGGTGAGATCTCTATATCATTTATCTATCCCAATCCGAATATACAAAGTTGAGATACACAGCATATGTACCACCATGCTCATCCTGTACAATAACCCAAAGATAATGCAGAATCCAAACACGAGAGATCAATCAGTCATAACAAGATGCGAGAACGACGCCCAACCCAATCAAAATCAATGCTTTCCATTCGCGATACCAACTCCCTCCGTTCTCTCAAGATAATCGACCAAATCCTCAATGGTACAAACCTTGATCCCCCACCTCTTCCCAAACCTCAAACACCCGTCGCGTCTCATCATCCCATTATCCCCCCCAATCTCCGGCACTCCCTCTACAGTTTCTCCCTCCTCCACAAGCTCCGCAATAACACCCGCCTGCGGCTTCCCCGCAAGCCGACAAAACTCCACCGCCGCCTCAGTATGTCCCTTCCTCTCCCTAACGCCCCCGCTCTTCGCCCGGAGAGGAATGATATGACCTGGTCGTCGGAAGTCGTCGATTTGCGCATTGGGAGATGCAAGGGTTCGGCAGGTTAGGGCGCGGTCGTGCGCGGAGATCCCGGTTGTTGTGGACGGGTCGCTCGAGTCAATTGTTATTGTGTAGGCTGTGCCCTTGGGATCGGTGTTTTCGGTTACCATTTGAGGGAGGTCGAGGCGGGCTGCGAGAGATGGGGTTATGGGGGCGCAGATTAGGCCGCTGTAAACCTTGTTAGGTTGTGCGATCAGGTTGGAGATCCGCAGAGTTGTAGTACTGACCTTGAATACCGGACTAGGAACGCCATTTGCGCGTCTGTGATTGATTCCGCGGCGATGATGAGATCGCCTTCATTTTCGCGGTCTTGTGAGTCTAGTACGATTATGAATTCGCCGTTTTCTGTTCCGAGGTGGGCTGTCAGCATGGATAAAGCGCAGAAAGAGCATGACAGAGCCTAAGGAGGTCTAAGGGGGAAAAGAGCAGGATATACTAACTGAACGCTTGGATAGTATCTTCAATTGAGTCAAACTGAAGACTCGGCTCAAGAGGTGAAGGCATGTTCGAATAATTATCGGGTTTGCCCCTCGTTATCAAAATCGATGCGGGGCAGATGAATATTTCCAATAAATCCCTCCTTCAGGAATATAATATATCGACTGAAGCAGAAACACACGGTATAGTCGAGTCACAAATATCTCCAGATATTTTCCCGGGATTATGCCTGGAGGAAATTCTGCAGTACGAATGCGAAAGTCTGCCGGCTCGATGAGTCTATCCTCGGGATTATGCGGGTAATGGAAGAAAGTCAGGTCAAGCGTAGACGTTAGGAGAATGGCAATAGAGGGAGATTGTAGAGAATGAGGAGAAATCGAGAATATGGAGTCTTTCGAGAAGTTTGTCAGGATTTCACAAGCATTGATAATCAGCGGGATTGATTGATTGAAGAAGCCAAGCCAACCCGAACCGCCGAGGCAATCCCGATTGACTTCCCGGAAACCGTTAGACTGCCTTTGTTTCTGTCCTTGCCATTCTTTTATTCTTCATATTTGGTCAAATCTTTATGATCTTTGGCCTATCGTTGGCCATTATGAAGTCCAAGAAGAGAAATGAATCTCCCACACTTTGAGCAAGACGTCCATGAGAATACCTTTCAGGAACTCTACTATATCATTCTAACCAGAAATCCGACAAAGGTTTCTGTATGATAATAGATGATATAAAATATAAACAATTGAGTCACCATATAGAACAGACAATCAATTTCTACCATAGACACGATATACCAGGAATCACGTACGTCTCCCTACAGCCAAAATGCAGATCCACCTCAACTACTATAAACCGAAATCGCCTTGGTAAAAGCATCCTCAATCTGCCCCAACACCAGCGGCGCGATGGACGCATATTCAGGCGTCAACTTCCCCTGCACCACATCCCCCAACTTAAGCGAAAGCCTCTTCTCCGTCTCAAGGTTATACTTGACAAGAAAAGACAACGACGCGAAACCCAACAACCCCCTGTCAAACTCGGGTTTCTTATCGATGATATTATCAAGCGTAGACGTGACAATGGGCAGTAAGTCCAGAAACGCAGCCGCGACATTCAACGACCCATCGTCGGTGAAGTTCTCCGAGCATTTAGCTGTGTGCACCGCTTTGCGCAGATCGAAGTTCAGCCCAATGGCTTCGGTCTCGATCTTGATCGCATCTATTGTGCCCGCTATACCGCCGGGGTAGGAGGCCACGCTGGAATTCAGGGTTCTGGTTTGGTCGGAGATTTTTTGGACTGCGGTGACTACGTCGTCGGCGTCGCGTTTTGTGAGGAGCGTGTTGTCATTGTTTGGGGTGGGGATTGCAGCTGTTAGGGTTGCTGCGGCGATTAGGAGGAGCGGAAGACGGAAATGCATGGTTATAGGGAATTGATGGATAGATAGTCACTGAAATTGATGTATGGATGCCCTTGAAGGATCTCCGGGGTAAGCAGTCTATCTCATCCTTAAAGGCATCAACCCTGAAGAGTTTCTCTCCACATGCAGCCTCGGAGACGATGTATCCAACTTCGTATATTAATATCAGGGATGGTATTAATATTGCGCCCCGTGACTGCATTTCGTTAGGCAAGAGTTTGTCATTCGCTATGCCTAGCAAACCCCGCGAAATAACCTGGTAAACTAGGAGAATCCGGAGTCTAGCGTCGCGTTAGCGAAATGAAATATCAGCCACATTGGCGAGAACTCATCAGTTTACATTTTGATAGGTCTGGGCGTCTTCTGCTTTAATATATTGCCATTTCAATGTCAAGGTGGCCATGTGAATATATTAGGAGCCCGAGGTTCTTCTGCATATTAACCCGGGTTGATAGGGCTTTGTATAGTGAATTCGGCAGATGGAGTTTACCATTCCGTGTTAGACAATTGATCCAAAAGAATGTTTTTCTCCCAAAATATCTAATTCAGTCTTCAGGTTAAATTGTCGGCTTTAGCCTGTATCCTTGGAAGGCATTACTGTCGATGCCTTGTATGTATCGTAAACATGATCGCATTTGACAAGCAAAACATAAGGGCGTAGAATGCATGTATATAGTATTGATGAATAATATGTCCAAAATATGCAGAAAATAAATCCATCACATATGCCAGTAAAACCCGTACTCCAGTCCAAGCTATAATGTCAACTCTCACAAAGTTAAGGCCGAGCCAGAACAATGTAGAATATGCAATAAATAAGCAAAGTATGCAGTATGCAATGCCACTTCATTCAAGAGGTCCCTCATCCCATCCCTAATTCACCTGTCCACCGCACTTCATCAGCTTGCCTTGCTAACGCCTTACGCATCATATCCTCGTATTCTTTCTCCCGCTCCCGTTCGTGGCGTCTCTTACGTCGTATCTCCTCGAGCTCCGGACCATCAACCTCGGTATCAATAGATTCATCATCCTCTTCTTCCTCTTCTTCAGGCTCATCACGCGTTGAAAACCTAATCCGACCAATCCGATCTCCAGTCCATAAGAGAAGCTCATCCCCTGTGAGATTTCCACCAGTCGGTAAAACCTTCCGTGCGACTTCGTTGCCACCTTGGGATTCGGCTGATAGAGACGACCATAGTCCGGTTGCTCCTTGTGTCTCTTCGCTCCCTAAGCCAGGGAGTTCCTCATCTAAGAATCCATTGTCTAGATGGTCTGTGTTTATATTCCAGCGACGAACTTCGACTCGTCCGTCTCGTTCAACCCATTTGATGTTACCGTCTGCATCGGAGTAAACCAGCCGAGTTCCATGCGACGCAACTGAAAGCAGTTTGGATCGAGCTGCGCTTTGACGATTGCGGTAAACTGTGTATAACTTTGAAGACATGTCTGTTGGCCCGCAGTCTGAGGTATTGCTTGATGAAGTAAGACTGTACAGTTCTAGGGATCCTCTCCCATTATATTCACCGCAGGCTACCACGTTGTGGGTGTCACTCCACGTGGAATTGGAGAAGATAGGAAACTGGGGAGCAGGCACAGATGCAAGGCTGCAAAGGCGACTGCCTGAGTGAACCGAGCTTTGCAGCCGGGGGAAGAAACGACGGTCATAAGTGAGGATACTGGGGAAACGACCGGCAAGGAGAATTGTATTCACGTGTGGAGCTGGCGGGTGTAAAACTGAGAGAGGACCAGGTTGGAAAAGAGGCGCATATTCTCCTTTATTAGAAGGGTCTGGACTTCGTATACGACGAGGTGGTCGGCCATCTGAATGGAGTGATAATAAAGGTGAATCAGGGCGCGAGTACAGTGGAAAATCTGGAGTGTCTATTACTGTGACTTTTTCGCAACGTAGACTTATCGCTTCCTCCTCTTCTGGAACAGACAGTCTGCAATCGTATATATGTAGACCGAGCGTTGTAGCCAAGGTTAGTGGAACAGAGTAGTCTGACTCCTGAGACAGAGCAAATATGGACCATGGATAGCGCTGTTGCGAGACAACTCCAAGTGTTTCTAGATCAACTTCATTCAGGACGTTTCCGACAGCCAAGTAGGCACGCTTGCGAATCGAATCCACACTGACGCACTCCCCCAGGTTAATAAACTCCAACGCAGACTTCGACAATGCATTGTCTTTCCTTCGAGAATGATCAGTCGTAAGAAGCCCTGGAGGACTAATCCCAAGAACTTTGCCTTTTGTTGTCTGCGCACCAGAATAATGAGAATGGTTGAGATCCCAAATACATATACTACCATCATCCAGTGGCGCAACAACCCTATTCTGTCTTGTGGAGCTCCAGTCCTGGAGTAGACCTAACCCCTTGATCTCGCGAGCATGTTTCCGTCCGCGTCCTGACTCTCTGGTAAAGGGCTGCTGCATCCAATTGAAAGCGATGGGACCATTTCGAGCAATATATTCCGAATACCAGTCCACGTCCTCATTCTCAAAAGATGGATCCCAAGCCGCTGCCGCCCGATATCTTTTCTGGGCCGAATACCTGCGGCGATCATCCTGGTTGTCGGTATCTGCTCTAGGTCGTATGCCACGGGGTTGGATCAGGGAGAGAAGTGACTCTTGTCCGAGCTCAGTAAGGGATGCCGTAGAGTTTGCGGCGAGACTCTCTGAGGTCCTCCCATTCGTGAACGAGCGTGTCTCAGGAACCCGAGAGGCATCGTAACAGTTGAGCCTCCAACGACTGTTGTCTCGCGTGAGAGTAAAGAAGAGCTTTGAGACCGATTGAAGCTGCACCTGCTCGTGTACAGTGAGATCTAATTTATACAGTGGGTCGTTAGCTCTGCTACTTGTATGTCAATCATACGAGGAAGGGACCGCCACCAATGGGACGCTTACAGTCAATAATTTTAGTCAGGATCTCTACAGGCAATTTATCCATGGATGACTTCGCTAAATGATCGAATTAAACAGCGCTAAAAGTTGCGAAAGCTGTATACAACCAAAATCAAGATTAACGAGGGAATGTGGAGGATTGACAGCTGGTTAGTTCTGGACTCTTTCCTGCGCTTTTGTGCCGCCATGCCATGACGTCATATCGGCCATGTTTACTCTCGAGTGTTGCACTACATACATACTGTACTTCGCTGCAAGCTTATCTCTTTCATGTCTGCTTGGCTTGCGACTTCGTGTTTAGGTATATGGATTGGAGTCCTCTCGGGGATTATTGAGCTATTATAGTCTTGGGCCAACGATACCTCTTCAGACCTATCTTTTCACTTTGGGCACAGATGGATTGATATCGTTACCACTACCCCCAGTACTGCAAAGCTGAAGTCCTTGATCTGGAGAGGAGCACTCGGAGGCTGGTGGTTTTGGAAAATCATATGGAACTATCCCCCTCACCTGCATCATGATCGAGGAATTAGCGACATGTAGACAGAATCGATGTTCCATGGATCTGCATTTTGATCAAAGCCCAATAACATCCCAGCTAGTGTTTGTATTGGAAATATATCTCCCGGAGTTACATCTTGGGCATATATCACCGATACAATAGCTGAAGACCAGTCGGCCATCCGCCAAAGTCCTAGCAGATTACTCACCGCTAATATGAAAATAACCATCCGAAACTCAAAGTATCGGAAGTTAATTGAATAAAAGAGTTTATAAAGGCATCGTGCTTACAGTATAGCGGATTACGGACAGAAGGAAGTCGGACTTGGTGGGATAACAATGGCAATGAACGCATTGTCGGGGCCCCATGTGGGGGATTAACTCGGAGACCTGGGGAGGATAGAAATCCAATGGCCGATATCTTACTTATCCCCGCTTGTTCTCAACTCTGAATTTGTCGGAATGCCATCGGGTACGAGCGCGGTTAATTGCTAGCTTCCGACGCCTACGACATGGCTAGTCTGGGGAAGCATTTATACTCGGTTCTCCCTCATCCCGCTGGATTAGATTTTTCCAAGTCATCCTTCAAGTTTAGACAGGACGACAATAATATTTGAACCTACCTTGGACTATGACTAACTCAACGGGAACCAACCGACAATCCAAAGATCATGTCGATGTTCTCATTGTTGGCGCTGGCCCGGCGGGTATGATGCTTGCCAATTGGATGAGTCGATGTGGTATCAAAACGCGCATTGTTGACAAACGGGGTACTAAGGTACTCTTTTCTTGCTACCAAAATGAACTCGGAACTAACATGTACCTCATAGATATTAAACGGTCAAGCTGATGGCCTACAATGCCGAACGCTCGAGATCCTCGACTCCTTCGATATCGGGCACCGTGTCTGGCGCGAGGCCAACCATATGATCGAAATATGTCTCTGGAATCCCGACGAGAATGGTCGCATCCGTAGGTCAAACAGAATCGCAGATACCATCCCGGGTGTCAGTCGGTTCACCCAAGTAGTGCTACATCAGGGACGGATCGAGAGGTTTTTTATAGACTCGATCCGCGAGCATAGTGATATCGAGGTTGAACGAGGAGTGTTGCCGTCATCGTTTGACTTTGACAAATCCAAAGCTGCTGACTTCAATGATTATCCCATTACTGTCGCCTTGCAGACACTCTCGGAAGAAGAAGCAACACCACAGCAGCAGAATGGCTCTGCAACTAGAGATGGTCTTTTCCGGAGTAATCTTGCAGCCGATGATACCGAAGATCTTATCAAGGCATCGAAACGGAATAATGCTGGGCATTCCGAAGTTGTTAAGGCCAAGTTTATGGTTGGATGTGATGGAGCGCGCTCTTGGGTTCGAAAGCAGCTAGGTTTCAACTTGATTGGCGATTCGACGGACTACATCTGGGGTGTACTCGACATCATCCCCATCACCAACTTCCCAGATATTAGAATGCGCTGCGCAATTCATTCCGCAGATCATGGGAGTGTCATGGTTATCCCTCGTGAGAACAAGCTCGTGCGACTTTACATTCAGCTCCAGTCCACGACTCACGGAGGAGGAAAGGTCGACCGATCTAAGATTACGCCTGAGATTATTTTGCAGTCTGCTCAAAGGATTATTGCCCCTTATAACCTTACCTATGAGTACTGCGACTGGTGGACTGCGTACCAGATTGGTCAGCGTGTTGGTGATAAGTTTTCGCTAGACGAACGGGTCTTCCTTGCGGGTGATGCAGTGCACACGCACAGCCCTAAAGCGGGACAGGGGATGAATGTGAGCATGCAAGACAGTAAGTGTCTTCCCTGGTGCGATACCTCTTCTGTTATTGACATCATACCAGCCTACAACTTGGGATGGAAAATCATCTCCGTCGCAAAGGGACTCTGTGACCCGCGTGTGCTGAAAACGTATCAGTCCGAAAGAAGAAGAATTGCCCAAGACTTAATTGACTTCGACTATCGCTTCTCCCGTCTATTCTCGGGGCGGCCTGCAAAAGACGTCATGGATGAAGAAGGTATCAGCATGGAAGAGTTTAAAGACGCTTTTGAGAAAGGCAATATGTTCGCTAGTGGTACCGGTAAGTTTCTTTTACCTATATCTAATGATTAACTGCTGACAATAATAGCGGTAAATTACGGCGCCAGTCTCATCGTGGCTAAAGAAGGAAGTGCAGTTGAGCAAGGCGATGGCACCGATGTCGCCAGCGCCGAAAAGAACCGAGTCATCAGTAGAAATCACCTAGCAACAGGTCTAAACGTCGGAATGCGCATTCCCAGTTGTAAGGTCCTCAGCCAAGCAGACGCCCGTCCCTGGCATCTACAAGAGCTCCTTAAGAGCGATGGCCGATGGCGTCTAGTCGTCTTCCCTGGTGATCTCCAAAACCGCAACAACTTCAACCGAATCGTGAAGCTTGGAGAGCGACTTGTCAGCAAGAACTCCTTTATTACCCGATTCACACCCATTGGTCAGGAAATCGACAGTGTAATTGAGATTCTTACTGTCCATTCCGGCTCGCGGATTAAAATTGACCTCTTGGACCTCCCTGACATCTTTCACCCGTTCCACAAGACACAAGGATGGGATTACTGGAAGGTGTTTGTTGACGATGAATCATACCATGAAGGACACGGTCAAATCTATCAAAATTATGGTATTGATCCCCAGAGAGGTGCCAGTGTGATTCTGCGGCCGGATCAGTATATTAGCTGGGTTGGAGAAGCTGACGATTACGATGATATGGAGCAGTTCTTTGCTGCTTTTATGAAGCCACAGGGGCCTGCGAGTCATCTTTGATGCTTTTTTACATACGTCATATTTCGAAATTTTTAATTGGTAGTACTGAAAAGTGTCTCGGTAGACCTCAAAAGGAAAACCGACCTCGGTCCATCTCCAAGTATATGAGGGGTTTCTCCGCGTCAATCGGATCGCACGTATAAACAAGCAATCCTACACTTCACACTCTCTCCCTACCTCTTTTACTTATATATATTTTATAAATGAAAACTATAAAAATGGCAGAAATCCCAACAGATCCCCCATCCAGATCGCTAGTGGGCAAAACAGCCCTCGTCACCGGCGCAGGCTGCCACGGCGATGGCATCGGCAACGGCCGAGCAATCTCCATCCTCCTAGCCAGCGATGGCTGCAATGTCGTCTGCGTAGACAGAGACATAGACTGGGCAAATAAAACCGTCGAAATGGTCTCCTCAAAGCCCAACCGCGGGAAAGCACTCCCCTTCCAAGGAGATGTCACATCATCATCTGACTGCGAAGCTGCTGTCAAATTCGCAGTGGATAACTTCGGTCGCCTGGATATTCTCATTAATAATGTTGGTATCAGTGGTGCTTCGGGGACAGCTGAAGAGGTGGATATGGAGCAGTGGGCGCAGAGTATGGACGTTAATGTTGCTTCTATGGTGAGAATGGCTAAGTATGCTGTTCCGGTTATGAAGAGGAATGAAGGAGAGGGAGAGATTAGGGGCAGTATTGTGAATATGGGCAGTGTCGCTGGGCTGAAGGGTGGGACGCCGCATTTGCTTTACCCTACTGCTAAGGGAGCGGTGGTTAATATGACGAGGGCGATGGCGGCTCATCATGCCCCGGATGGAATTAGGGTTAATTGTGTTTGTCCTGGGGTGAGTTTTTGTATGTTCCTGGCGGTTTCCCTGGGCTGACTGACGTCGTAGATGCTGTATACTCCCATGATGTATGCTAAGGGTATGAGTGAGGAAGCTAGAGAAGCGAGGCGGAAGAGAAGTCTTCTTGGGACGGAGGGGAATGGGTGGGATTGTGCCTGTGCGGTAGTATTTCTTGCTGGTCCACATGCGCGCTGGATGACGGGAGTTGTTCTTCCGGTTGATGCTGGGACCACTGCTGCTGTTGGGATAACCATGCCCAAATCTGCGAGTGTTAATGGATAGTATTTGTATAGGGAGGTAGTTGAGCTATGGTTGATAATTACTTGCGTGTATACAGTGGCGGTGCAAGGCAATACAGTAGGGAATCGTGGCCTAGGGTAGCCAAGGTAGATAGCCTTTCACTACTGGTTTAAGGGAATTCATGGTTTGCTCGGCCTCGTATCGTAGGGTATAAGTGACAACAAAGGGCATAAGCGGTGTAGTGAATACTCAATAGAATGGTGAGAAATGGATGCTTATAGATGGAACTTCCCACTGTAGAACAGGAGAAACAGCTAGTTGAGGATGAAACTTCATCTTGGCGTACCATACTCAAGGAGTCTTTAACGTCATTCAGATCCACGACGTAGGTGATGCGGTAAAAGAATGAATGGGAAGGGACCCACCAGGAAGGATTGATTAAATTCGTGGTTTTGTTGAGAAGAATTCTATCCTTCGCACGAATCTCGGATAATGGGAAACTGGAGATTATCCTTCATGAAAGAGGAGCTGAATCGGAACTAAGGGAACATGTCCAGATGCTGGTAGCGCATTGTCGTCAAATATTGTGATAATATGGAATCAAGATGACCGCGATAGCAACGACTATACGGCTTGTTCTGATATCTCGGATAACTATTGTGGGTAGGACGATGTATGGTATGAAGTTCTTTTAGTGTTAAAACCAAGAAAAGCAATTAAATTTACGGTATACCCAATATTATTTTGATCATTTTTATCTTCGATAAATTGAGTGAGAAGATATCATAGAAGGAAGGGACCTTAATGTGACTTCCCAACGTGAAGATTCACTGGCTTTCGAAAGGTAGTCGAACATCTCTCTTACGAACAACCACAGTCCATATAATGCTCTCCATTCCGCGTCAATTTTTGAATACATCTACTTCGTCACAAGTTAAATGGACTGGGGCATCTCAGTTTCCCAAAGGAATGGGGACAAGGATTCTAGTACAGACTTGTCCGGCGGTTGGAATCAGGCAACTTCATTCCCCAGCGTTCTAAACCTAAGACGGCATATGAGCGACAGGATGCATGAGATAGCGACGTCGGCCCTCATATCGTAGCCGAACACATCCCAATAAGGAAGTGATAGATTACCTGGATGGGTCCGCTAACCCAATATAGCGAAGCATGGCTACAAGGATAAGACTTCCTAACCGAGAAG
Organism: Aspergillus sclerotialis; assembly: GCA_003589665.1. Taxonomy (NCBI): domain Eukaryota; kingdom Fungi; phylum Ascomycota; class Eurotiomycetes; order Eurotiales; family Aspergillaceae; genus Aspergillus; species Aspergillus sclerotialis. The sequence continues at coordinate 19,228 of MVGC01000091.1, forward strand.
CGAAGACTTCATTAGCAATATTCAAAGTTGCATCATTTACTGGCTGGAATCACCGAAGCTTGAACTGTCATGATATTAAATTTCGGAAAAGACTGACTCGCAGGATGATTGGCGCTGATATGAGCGCAAAAACCCGCAAAAAGCCCTAGACGGCAATACGCCAAGAATTGCGGTTCAACCCGCGAGTCTGTTGGCCGACAGGATTGTTATTAAAGACCGTCCATCCTTCTAATGCCGCAGGACGGGAGAGAGAGTTGTCAAGCCCTCTAGCACAGTACTCTCATCGTCCCTTGTCGAAGAGTAGGCCCAATGGCGCTCGCGAAGCTAACATCCGTCCTGCTGCTTGCTGCGCCAGCAACAGCCAGCTATGCCTTTTACGTCGGCAAAAGCCTAACTGCGGATGGCAGTGTCATGGTAGGAGGCACAGGTGAAGAGGTATCAAGCCACTGGCTCCAACTCTTCCCGGCGCGCGACCACGGTCCCAATGAAACAATCCAGGTCGGCGTCACGGATAGTGCCACCATCCCAGGCAAGCTGATCCATATTCCTCAAGTTCCTCATACCCTGCGGTACTTGAGTATGGAGTATTCCGACTACGAAGGGTTTCCGGCACCGCTTACAAATGGTGGATTGAACGAGAAAGGCGTAGCAGTGAGGGATGTCTTCGCGGATAACCGCGAAGACCTCGTTAAAATGACACCTACTCCCCAAACGGGAGTGCAGTATAGTGATCTCGCACGTATTGTCATGGAGCGTGCACATTCGGCGAGGGAAGGGGTCAAGATTATCGGGGATCTGATTCACAAATTCAACTATGCGACGTATGGCGGCAATTCGCATCTGATTGCTGATAAGGACGAGGGCTGGATAGTGTGGGAATTTGCCGGTGGGAGGCGTTTGTGGGCCGCTCAGCGTCTGAATGATAGTGAAGTTCGCGTTCTCTATCCAGGCTATATTGAGGACTTCCCGGTTGATTTCGAGAACTCGGATGACTTCATGGGCTCCCCGAATCTCGTCTCCTTCGCGATTGATCAGGCTGGTGGAGCCCCGACAGCGGTGAGCCTTTCAACATCTTCAATATCTACGGGCCCCAACGCAAGGATGCTACTGCCAGAGACGGTGGATATAAGTATATGTCGCAAGCGGCGCTGGAAAACGCCACTATGGCAATGGTCCCTGTCACCGAAAAGGATCTCATGGAACGTGTGCGTGACCCTCGTATCGCTGACGACAACGCTGGGTACGGGCAGGTAGTAAGCCTCCATCAGAAACAAGAGGATCCAGACCTCCTGAGAATCTGGATAGCTCCGACGGGTTCTGTTGCTGCCCCGTTTGTTCCATGGCATCTGGGAGTCGAGTCCATTCCACCTGAGTTTGGCGAACATCGCTATCTAACCGCCGGATCCTCGAGCACCTTCCTCAACCCGGATTACGAACTCCAAGAGGCCTCAGAATTCGCCGGCCGTCTATTCAAGAGAGTACTATACTATATGTGCTCTGCTCCGCGGACTCTCCACCCCATTGTAACGGATATGCTGAAGGGATTCGAGGCCGAGTCTCAGGCTGAGGTTTCTGGTTGGGTCGAAAAGGCTGCAGCTACGCTCCTACAGCAAGGACAGCGAGACTTGTCACGAAATCTGCTTACCTACTACTCTCACAGTCGCGCAGCCAAGGCGCTCGAGCTCGGGAATACCATGACTGCTGCGCTAGATGGCTATATCAAGCTGTCCGGCTCATGGCGCAACCCAGCTGGTAGCCAGATAAATGGTGGTGATGACGACATAACCGTCACCTGTTTAGTTCGTATTGATCCTGACAAGCCTGCGTACGAGCAGGGTTTATCGAGCCCAACCAGTTAGACGAAGGGAGCTACAAAGATCTTATTAAAATAAAGATGGCGAAGGAAGTCGATAGCAAACATTGTATATAGTACTTAAGACAACATAAAATTGACCAATTATCAATCACTCAAAACCCTAGTTATACTACGTAGTAAGCCCAATAACTGAGCGTTTTCACTTTTTAAATGAAGATATAGGTTTCAGTTAGAGAACAATTGTAATTGGTTCATATCAGTCTAAGTTGATTGAATTTCGAAATCCTTGTCCTCTGCCTTGCATATACTTCTAGCCTCACATAGCGCTCCTAAATTGAAGATAACTCAAACCTCGAAGAGAGAATGAACGGATATTGAGAAAGGATGGCGGAAGATTAGGGTAGGAGCTAAACGCATATAGTAAGTGCCCTATCATTCGTCTTAAACTAACTTCCATAAGCTAATCCCCGTTGTACAAGAAAATGTAGGTAATGATCGGTTTCTGGCATAGAATAACTACCTCTAAGTATACTCCTAATTTAGTATCATCCCACATAGATATTATTGATATACTCTCGTATATATCGAGCTTCAAAATACAGAAGTCACTTCAAGGCTCGGTCTATGAGCTTGGTATATCTGGGAATATAGTCAAAAAGTATATCTAGTAGTATCTAGTAATTCTTAACCATTAGGTTATAGCAAACTATATAATAGTGTGATTAAGTAGTTCGACCAAAGTCCACTTTCTCAGTCATTATACAAAACGGGTATCAGAACCACTGAAAGAAAGTTGACTTCACAGTGAGCGAATCACCCCCGGACGAATGATCTCATCAAACTCACCTAAACCGCCATATCTCATCCAAGGGAGGAGAAACGCGAACCGCTCGTAGATCTTGATCGTTAGATCCATCCATATTATATATATTGGACGCACTATACATACACCCATAACCATTATACCAGTATCCATCCTCATGCCAACCGAAACCACCCACCCAACAGCAAAGCAAATAATCCAGAACCAAAACCTATCACCAACCTCGCTACACTCAAGAGTAATCCTCATAACAGGCTGCTCATCAGGCATCGGCATCGAAACCGCTCGCGCCCTAGCCCTAACAGGCGCAAAACTCTTCCTCGGCGTACGAAACATACCAAAAGCGCGATCCGCGCTATCTGATATCATCGACGGGGACAGAGTCCGGCTTTTACATCTGGATTTGGCGAGGTTGGATAGCGTTCGGAATGCGGCGGGTGAATTCCAGAAGCAGAGTTCTGTTCTGCATATCCTTGTTAATAATGGAGGGGTGATGATGACGCCAGATGAGGTGAGGACCGAGGATGGGTTCGAGATGCAGTTTGGGACTAATCATCTTGGTCACTTTTTGCTTTTTGCCTTACTGAGGAGAGTTATGGGGAGGTCGGTTGAGGTCGGTTTGCATTGTAGGGTTGTGGGTATTACTTCTTCTGCGCATCGGGGCGCGGTTCTTCCGTTGGATGATATGTCGAGGTTGGGACTTGATCAGGATGGGAGGTATAATGGGCGTCTAGCGTATGGGCAAAGTAAGTTGGCGAATATATATATGATGAATGAGATTGAGAGGCGATATGGCATGCAAGGCATACATGGGCTTAGTGTTCATCCTGGTGGGATATTCACGGGGTTGCAGAAGTATGTGGGCGAGGCGGTTATGGCGCGGTTGAGGGAGCCCGAGGTAATGAGGCATATGAAGAGTGTGGAGCAAGGGGCTGCGACAACGGTTTTGGCTGCTGTTGGGAGGGAATTCGAGGGAGTTGGTGGGGTTTATTTGGAGGATTGTCAGGAGAGTGAGCCCGTTAGGGGGGAATATAGGAATGTTGATCCAGGGTTTGATGTGAGGATTTGGGATCGAGAGAGTGCGGAGAAACTCTGGAGTTCGTCTGAGACGATGGTCGGACTGCAGGTTTAGTATGTTTGATGTGTTAATTTGGGTATATACATGCAAACAGATGATACGTAGAAGACAGTCTGGGTATCTTGTATCAAGGTATGTACAGATAAATATCAACACGAAGGAAGAAATGAAGGAAGGACAAAATTAAAACGCAGAATGAGGTGATTTTTCAGCCATCGAAGCCAAAGCAGCACTGACGAGGCTTTTCCGGCGCAATCCTTGTTCGCTTTTCTTGCGGAGATCCCGGTGTGACTGTTGGTAGGGTTTATCGATGCGGTGAGACGGTAAAGGGCCTGAACTGCTTTTTCTCCTCCCTCGTCGTTCAGGAGATGTATCTGTCCCGGAGCCGAACCGACTTCTATTAAAGGTGACAGCCCTCCGGCGAGGAGATACTTGAGGAAGCGAACTTGGATGACAATCATCTTCGCCAAACGAGTCTGACTCAGAATTGCAGTCCTCGGAAAGAAGCGCGCGTCGGATGGCCTCGACGCCCGTTGGGTTGCACTGCAGCCGAGACACGATGTGTTGTCGCTGGGCGCGTACATTTGTCGGGTCCTGACCTCCGGCTCCGTCGGTGTTCCTATCCATCATCGTGAGATCTGCCGGTATAGAAGTCGGGCTCAAAAAGGGTGATTGAGACGGGGGAGAAAGGGAACCGGAAGCCAGGGAAGCCGAGTCGAAATAACCCTCGACAGACTCGTCATGATCCGTATCCGGAGGTGTCAAGAAGCACCCTGGGAATTGGGATTCCAAGGCGGTGTCTGACGTAGAATGAGGGGACGTCGGCAGATCATCTTGGTGTTCTTCGCTGTGCGGGTTTTGGAGAGTATGTTCATGGAGTTTCTTCGTCAATGTTGCGATCGACAGGCGTTTCTGGTCATAGGAGAAAGGAACGGACGTCGGAGGGGGAGAGCGAAGGTAGGATGATCGAGAACGAGAGTGATTCCGCAGTCTTCGCTGGGATGACTTTGGAGAAGGACAGCGGGATGACAACGGCGATATCAAGGTACTATCACAGTCGACCATCACATTGTCGTCGCCGTCGACAGCCAGGCGCGGTGGCCTGTTGGAAGAGGGAGACGAGAATGAAAAGTCTTCGAACATGGTCGCAATGATCCAAATAGATGGTGGATGGCTAGTCAACTGTCCTGGTCCAAGACACGCTCAAATCCCCCTTTTAAAGCGCCAAATCTGAGATTTCAAGTTCAGTGAGAAACGACAGGGCGAGGAGACATGATAATAACTGCGAGAAAAGATCGGCGCGTATAATAAGCCACACGGGCGTTCCGTGGAGGCAAAAGCGAAGTCTGGCGCGTCCTAAACTGGAACCCTGGATCGGATCCAATGGGAGACGCAATGCAGGGAAACTGACACCCTCAAGCCAGGCCAGTCTTATGTCCTGATGGTTTATATCAAAATGGCCAAAAGTAACAAAGGAAGACGAATCCTTGCCTCTTCCCCTTTTCTTTGGATTCTTTCTCAGGAGTTGTCCCGCAACCGTGCACGAATGACTAAGCGGGAATGTAGTGTATTTCCGCCACTCGATTCAATTCAGAGAGGCAAAGAAAAAACCCTACTTTTCTTGTGTTTCTCTTCTGGTAAGGATTCCTGGGTATTGGGCATCTAGTCTTGCAAAGATTTCGGATGTCCTTCCATAAGGTCTCACCATTTTCTTCAACCTCCCCCACCACGAATTTGCCACTCTCCATGTCCCGCCAATAATATCGCCTGTCACATTGCTAAAACGGTTGATCAACCGCCAGATTCGTTCTCGAAATCTTCTATGGAGACGAGATAACTTGTTTTAAGGCCGGGATGTTTATCACTGTGGAGTCTGCTATCATTCGCCAATTCCAGTACTATCTTGTGTATCAACAGGTAACCCTAATTTGGTCTTGCTGGAAAACCATTCTAATTTCTTATGATGGAACTTTAGGGTCAACAGAGCCAGAGATGGCCCCTAGAATGTCAAACTCTCTTCAATAACCCCCATTAAAGCTGCCGTCTTTCTAGCAACCGTTCTGCATTCCTTCATGGTATCTTGAAAGCCTTCCAAAAACACCATCTCTTCCGTGAAAGCTGATTGCTTAAATAGCTCTGGTCCATCCCAGAGAAATGAAGTGAGCAGTAGAAATGATCCGTTGGTTCCGTTCTCCCTCAAAAGGACGATCCCAGAGCGCAAACCGTTCTTCAAAAGGCATTCCGCATGGCCCAAATGGCATAAGTCAGATCATGTGGCAGTATATGAATCGCTGATATGTGGGCATAAAGGGCCACGAGATTAAATAAGGCATACCGACTACTACTGGAGAATTTCTTCTTGCCAGGAGCGAAAAAGATGAAGCTGAAGAAGATTGATTAAGAACTAGCTACCTAGAGAAAAATATTGTTGTGGACTTCGACAACTCATACATGGTGTGTTCCGTCGAGTGATCATAGCGGAGGCACCCGTCAATGGGGAAACCGAAGGGGGCTTAGGCGATGTTCTAGATGAAGCTCTAGAAGAAGCCCGGGATGGCTACCTGTATCGCGAGCATATCATTGAGCATAACAGAGAATTGGTCAGACGGGTTTACTTCGACCAGCTCTCTCCAAACGTCAGTTCCCACGATATCTCGTTTGGGGTTACAGAAGTAATTCCCCTTACGGTTTTCCTCGGGTTTCCACCTCTTGTAGGTATGCACGTCATCTTTATTGAAGTACGATCTTGTTTCTGCGTGGAAGTGAGAGACCATTGCTGGTTCCCAGTCATTTTTCTTCGTGTGTATTCTTCGGGAACATCGGAATCTGGAGGGCTAGGCTCTCGGTTCCTAGATGACGGGGTGGTAGTTGTTGCCGTGCCTCGTCCGCCGGTGCGGTTGTCATGTGTTATATAGGAGACCGTCGACTAAGGTAAAGGAGTGGTATGTACTGGTGACGGCGATGTCGCCGTCAGGGCACCTACTTCATCAGCCTATTTACCTCTCTAGTTGTAAGTGCTGGGACAATGGGAGGCAAGGCAAGAAGAAAAAGGAAAAACCTACATACCTTAACCACGATAACCGTCTTCACTGCCAAATTTGACGATATATAGAAAAGTTAAGGGGCTGCCTCAGCGGCCACAGCAAATTCATACTGGCTCAATGTGGATTTGTTATCCAACCATCTTTGATATGCCGCCACTGTGGTCTCGTGGGCGGCCTTCACGACACATTCCGCAGCCTGTATGGCCACACGGCGTAGGGGCCTACGGACGTGAATGATCAGCTAGGCTGCATCGATCTTGTGATATATCGATATCTCATAAGTTGCCATCTTCCCAGGAAAAGCACCTGTCGTTAGTTCCAAATTGATGAAATTTGAAACTTAGAATAGCAAACACAGATATAGGAAAAGCGGGTAACTTACGTGGTGATGTAAATGAGGGCAGGAATCGATGAAAACGATGATCGAAGGGTAGATTGTGGATGGACTGATGGGAAAAAAAGAGCAAAAAGAGAAGAAAAAAAGAGGACGACGAGAGAAGAAGAGTAACAGCTGCACTTGCATGGTTCTTCCGAAAAAGGAAGTCACGTCTCTAGTACCTGATACTCCTTCTTCTCTTTTCTCTTTCTCTTTCCTCTGTCTCTTTTCTCTTTTCTTTCAACCCTCCTCAAAAGACGCTCCTTTAAAAATGAAGCCGGAATACGATATATACCACAACAGATCCCATAATAGAAGGGTTGACAACTTCGCCTAAATTCAGGTACATCTTGAATAAGAGAAAGATTGGACCTGAATGAGCCTTTCTATATCTAGGAGAACATCATATCGCTTCAAGGTTCAAAACTATGGCTCATAAGTAAAACTTCTTTTCCCCAATTTTATATACTAGTTACATTTAGTGGATTAGAAGCAGAGTCAACTACTAAAGTTTCTAGACTAATCGCTGAACTTAGTAGGTACCTATTTATATCTACACTATTATATCATACTTACTTTTACTCTTTCTAACTTGTGTTCGGTAATTAATTTCTTTCTGTTCTTATCCTCCCTGTATTTAATATTCTCATGAAACTATTCCCAGGTTGGTTCTGAATTAGAAAAAGTTCTTCACTACAGGAGAGAGACAACGGCAGCCAAAAAGGATTCCTCAATCCTTCTCACCTATATCTAGCCGGTATTTGTTAAAATCAGGACCCTTGAGGTGTCTATACATACTATATTCATCACAAGGCCTTACAGATCACCAGCTACGAGCTTATGAGGCTAGCTGGTCGAGTTCCAGCACTCTCACGATGTCAGCCGACAAGACACCTTGGTATTACCTGCCTGCAGAGATTCGGATTTTAATCCTGGAAACCTTACTGCAGGACGGTTGTAGCTTAGCTAGCTTCGCTACAGTGTCACGAGAGTGGCAGACGATTATCGAGCGGCACAACTTCGCAAGAATTAAGTTGACTCCGTCACGGCTTATTAATTTTGATGTGATGATTCACCGTAATCGGGCTCTCGTGCGCTATATATGGCTTTGTATAGAGTTCGAAGAATATGATTGCGACCTATGTGTGCCTCAACTAGAGATGATGGGGATTAGCAACCAGGATGATACTTTAACCTTTATTGCAATCCTAGATCTGTTCTCAACTCTTAGCACATGGGAACCAAACGGCAACTTACTACTCGATATTAGCGTTTATTCCCCTAGTGACTCAGAGTATTGGTTCAAATATCTAACCTTTGAGCCTGATATCGCTTCCGACGAGTGCGACCTGGATCAATGCCTTGAGCAGTCGATTCTCAATAAACTTGATGACCATCAACATGGATGGGTTGCTGGCAGTCAATATTCCGTTCCACCTGGTAGTGCTATCCACAAAGTTTTCTTTGAAATCATGAGTGAAGAACTGTTTGGTGATAAACAGGAAGACCAGTGGTTGGAGCTACTTCCATTAGTCCCGGTAGTAACAGGCGTGCTTCTACGTCAACAGAGTCGCCGACGGTGGAAGCCGACCACATTAGCACTGATGTTTGTCCGTCTCCCCAGTCTCAAGGAAATTTACTACGAGCCTTGGATGGAATGGCATGATGATTATCAGACTTGGACCGATCAATGTAAGTGCTACTATATTAGTTTATTGTTCTCTTTCGTTGTTATATCGCGCTAACGACTACCAAACCTCGTCTTTGATGTAGCTTACACGTCGCTATTTAAATCGCTTGCTTCTAGAGAACTACAGAAGCTTGTAGTCTTCGAGAATTTCAATCAGCAGTACCCACTTAGTGATGATATGTTTGGTTGCCCATCTTCTCGAATCCCGAACTCTTATGTCATCCGGGCGGTCGCCAACGCTAGTCTCAACCTTGAACACCTCTCAGCGTCATTTATTGTGGACTCCAGCTATTTCTTTGATAATTGTGAGCCTTCCTGGAAATGGTCTAGGTTGGTTTCGCTCACGCTGACTTCACGCCTGCTCACGCCTCATGAGAGCACAATCGAAGTGGATAATATGCTCCGGGAAGCCGCATCAGCGGCCATAAAAATGCCAAAACTCGAAATACTAGAAATATGGAACAGACAAGAGGGATTAGCGGTGCTCTTCAGATACCAGCTAACTGGGGAAGGCAGCCTGCTGTGATAACCTGGAGAGGAACATGGGAATTCGTTCTGCAACCTGCTGTAGTCCAGGCTTGGGAAGCTGTCGCATTTAAGCGTGGCGGCAACGGATCTACCATTGTCAAGGAGTTGCTGGACAGTACTATTATCAAGTCTCATGGTGATGCAACCCACCATTTAAGGCTTTTAAACCCGGTAATTCGCCCCGTCTCGTTACGACAAATTCGGATGGAGCACAGAGCCCGTATGGGAGAATATAAATGGTAGCTTAATATCTGCTGTCGATGATAAGTGGGAAAAGCAGAAACCTGAGGCGTTTAACCATGGAATTAGAGCTCTAGTCGTTGGTGCTGGTGCTGTTGATAACCCTCTGTATTGTTAGTGATTTCAGTGCTATTTAGGGCTAATTTAAAAAAAAGTAACTGAAGACGAGCAGGTATTAGTTACCTAGTCCCAATATATTCTCAATGCCTGGATTGTGGTTGGTTTCAACATCAACACCACATCAGAATGATTCCCGAAGCAAGAAATGAGTGTATTGCAGCTAATTTCCAATGTCTATAATCGTTGGACGCTGCTAATGCTGAATCCATAAGAAGAAATATAGAGATGAAGGGATGAGAGAATCACCGATAATATTGGCTAGCTATAATATCCCTGGAAACTATGAAGGAGAGACCCTAGAGAACATGACCATAAGGAAACCTGCGATAAGACGACCCAATGCACAGAAAAATAAGGACAAAGGAGTAACTCTGAGGCAACTATTGCCGATGAGAGGAAATCAACGGGAAGTTGTCAGTCGGATAGATACAAAAAGGGCGAGCCAGAAGGGTATATGCCAGCTCCACTTAGTTTTATATCCCTTCAATTGGCCTCGTGAGCCATTCGTCCAGAATGAGTTCGTTCGAGGTTGCTTTCGCTTCTTGATCCCATGTCAACATCTTTCGTATGAAGCGGAGAAATTGTTCTTTCTCTTCTCCTGGTGGAATTGTCGTGACAAAGTCCTCCAAAGAGGTCTTTGGTATCGCGGGCTCAGATATCCAGTTCCCTGTTGTCACTTTTGATGAACAACGAGCTCATACTGGGCAGGAAAATAAAGTCAGCCAAGCTTACCCTCTGCATCAAAATAGGTTGAGAAGAGTGGACTCTGCCGAATAATGTCTAGTGGCGGAGGGCCAAGGTATCCGATGTATTGTGCCAACGCTAACGGAAGTACATATTGACTATGCGCGCGATCTATTGGATCGAAGAGGTTTCTGCCTTCCAGTGGCTCGAGGGTCTATTTCGTGAGTTTCAGTCAATTTTTCGGTAGAACAAGATTATCGGCTTTTGATGGTGCCTGTTAGACTCACCATGACACCAATCGACCATATATCAACTGGGAACCCCCATGGAAGCTGCGATATAGGTCGGACATCCACCACTCTTGATTTACGCATCCTTCAACTAGTCGCATTTGGCCAAAATCCGTAAGAATAGGGTGACCGGAGAGTTCCAACATAGTAGGTCGAGACTTGTAAACAGTGGTAGCCCCATCATCTCTGATAATTGGAATACTCGGACTCTGAGACTCCTGATCCTCAACATCTTTAAGGTTGGTGCCATCCTCGATTTCCATCAAAACGTTCTGAGGCGAAATATCTATTGCGCCACTGTCAGTATGCAGGGAGGCCAAAGCTAATATTTGGATTATGTGTTGAATAGCCTACCAGTATGCGCAACGCCACAGGTCGCATGTAGCCAATTCGCTGAGAACAACCGGTGTATTAAAGACTTCACGAGGAGCTTTGGCAACATTGCATTTGGAAATGTTTCCTGCAATGTGCGAACGCTGTTGCCTTGAGGTTTAGATGCAATACAGTAATGGCAACCAGATGGACCCTCAAGCTCAAAGATGTCATTTGCAAGACGCGTAAAGTCCAGCCCAGGGTGGTCCTTCTCTGCGAATTGCTTTAGACGCCGAAGCATGTTTACTTCGTTGAGTACCGGAGAGCTCTGAGCATGACCAGTCTGTATGGAAACCTTCAGTGAGGTATATTCTTCCGTTCTGCAACTTGCAATTAGCGACAACTCTGAAAGACGTGAAGAAGGTCAGACCTTTCATCCCAGGCAAGCCAAACAGTGGAGTAAGCTCCATAGCCAAGTTTTGCAATTATTCAATATCGATTGTTGAAGGTCTGTCCAATTTTGACGGGGTAGTAACGTTTCTGATGATAGAATGGCAAGGCCTGTTCTTCAATTGCTTGATTTGCTTGATCTTCGGCCATATTGTGGGTCCATCAACGGAGCAGCAGAGGTACTCGAACACAGTATGGTCGGACAACCAAAGAAAACGGGAATGATGGAGTCGAAGGGCGAACCTTTAGGAAAAGCATCTTGCCGTGATATGTTGGGGTTGAATTAAACATGCGTGTTTGTCCTGCATCAAATCAGTGGTACGTGACCTCGTTTACACAATAAGTGTCCAAACCTTGTACAACCTAAGTAGGTTAGGGCTAAACTAGAAAGTAGAACCGCTCTAGTAAATTGTTCTAGTTTAGATAGGTTGCTAACACCCAAAAATACCTATACCTAGGTAGTTATTAGTTTACGGTCCTATGCTCGATGATCAAGTATCAATATCTTCAGTCACATAAGCGTATAAAGCTTGACATACCAGTTCCGAAATAGATGTCTTTCTTTCTAAACCTTACACCTTTGGTTGCAATTTAAGTAAAACCATTTCAAGTTCCTATTATAGAGAATGGATACTACATCCTCGCTTCATAGGCAATATTATATAAATATACCAAGCTAAGGGTCTAGCATCATGACGCACTACATACTCTGGGGTCGCAGCGAGGTAATAGCAGCCAGCCCATTGAATAGGTAAACAACCTTATCTGAGAATGAACTTTGCAGTTCTGGAGGAAATGTTTCCCAAGTATCCCGTGAGGTCGAGCCGTGCAGCCTTCTAAGAACCAAAATGACCGTTCGGCAACTCAGGAATAATCATTCTGAGGATTGGTACTTGAGGGCCTTTCTTGAGGAAGATTTCGAAGGCATCAGCTTCAGGAGGTGAGTATGCGTCTCAGGACTTGACTTTGCAAAGATCGTTTTTCCCCCAATCGCTTAAACTGTTAACATTGTGCCTCTTTCATCAAAATACATGATGCTGTCTTCTATATACCTTTACATTAGTTCCTTTACACTCTAGGGTCCTTTATAACCAAGTATGAATCAACGTGAGATCATAACACCATAAAGGGGTGTATTGAATAGATCAATATATATATATATATTTTAGTTTTTAGCTGAGCCGGGGATTATTGTCAATGGTATACCAGATTGTTCTGTAAAAGTGGGTGGATGATTGGGTATCTGACCTTAAAATAAAACCCACAAAGTGCCGGCAATAGAATAGCTCAACATAAGAAATTCAAGGTCCTTTCTGAGCGGGTCTCTGGAGGCCGTAAGGAAGCAGACAATTGTAGGAGCATGAAGGATTTGCTCGACAAAACATGCTAAGAAGGCAGGAAAAGCGGTAAATTAATGCCGGCAGAACGAAATCCGGGACCGTTCCCCGATAGTCGGAATCCCCGCATCTCGAACTATTCTTTCTACTCCTTTTATCTACCAAATTCCATAAATTCCCTTCACTGATTAGCCCAGCATGGTATCACTATTAAAGAAGCCTTTGAGACTCGCCTGTGTGCAACTGGCGTCAGGTAAGTTCTGCCGTTTTGCCCACTTTTGACCGGCTACTAACTAGTTTGCAAAGGCGCCGATAAAGCCGTCAACCTCAACCATGCTCGGACCAAGGTCCTCGAGGCTGCAAAGGCTGGAGCTTCTCTAATTGTCCTCCCTGAATGCTTCAACTCGCCCTACGGTACCCAATATTTCTCCAAATACGCTGAAACTCTCCTCCCTTCGCCTCCCTCCAAAGACCAGTCTCCATCTTTCCATGCCCTATCTTCCATTGCCGCCGAAGCCAAGGCATATTTAGTTGGGGGAAGTATTCCAGAACTGGAACCATCGACGAACAAATATTACAATACCTCGTTGGTGTTCTCGCCAACGGGCTCGTTGATCGGCACCCACCGCAAGACGCATCTGTTCGACATCGATATCCCGGGAAAGATCAAATTCAAGGAGAGCGAAATCTTGACTCCCGGGAACCAACTGACAATGATTGATCTGCCAGAATATGGGAAGATCGGTCTTGCTATCTGCTACGATATTCGCTTCCCGGAGGCTGCTATGATTGCTGCTCGGAAGGGAGCTTTTCTGCTCGTCTACCCTGGTGCGTTTAATCTGACCACCGGTCCACTCCACTGGACCTTGCTGGCTCGTGCCAGAGCCACGGATAACCAGGTATATGTGGCTATGTGCAGCCCGGCGCGGGATATGAATGCTACTTACCATGCATATGGTCATAGCTTGGTGGCTGATCCTGCTGCGAAGGTGATGGCGGAGGCAGAAGATAAGGAGGATATTGTCTATGCAGACTTGGACAATGATACTATCACAAGTACCAGGACGGGTATTCCTATCTATACTCAGCGCCGATTTGATTTGTATCCTGACGTGAGTGGAGAAAATGGCAAGGCGTAAGCTCAACTTACGGACAAGGGACGATGAGTATATAGTGCATTCACCTGATGATTAATGAATCAGATGCCTTACCATGGCATCGAATAAGCAAAATGAGAGTATTTTTTGTGGGAATTTTGTAGAAAAGAGTATGCCTAGGTTGGAAGGACCTCGTTTTTGTTGTCCAATCCATGCAGTATCAACTGGATTATTCGTGGAAATCTTCCCAGATATCTCCTTTTTTGTATTTGGCCTCGTCAGAGCGTCTGGAATGTGTGCTGAACTGGGTTTTCGGAAGAAGGCCCGATCCAACTGCGAGAAGACTCCCGGATAATCACTCTTCTAGCTGGGCGAACGCTCGCTGTACGGGGATTACAACAGCCCAGATTTTGCTTATGCGAAATCAGCCCCAGGAGGTGTGGTCAAGTAATCGTATATGGGCCATTTTGAGATTTACTATGGTGGTCCATTTGAAAAGCTATCCACGACTATACGCAGTTCCTCCAAGAATATTTGCAAGTGAACGCTTAAGCCGAGGAATAACTAACAGAGCTAAGTGCATATATGCATGTGTGATAAGAGCTTTGTTTACAAGTAGTTCCACAGCCTAGAAAACTAAGGGCCAAGTATTGGAAAGTTCATACATTTGAAATCATTACGGCTTGCCTTCTGACATACGGCGCATCCAGGCTAGCCGTCTGAATAGGTCCTTTAGACACCCGACAGTAAAACACAAGAACGCCAGTTTAGCACATGTTCAACGTAGGAATTCAGGAAAAACCACATCAATTAAGAGACGAGACCAGTTTGGTACCAGAAACTTTCCCTTGACGCAGCAAGTCGAGACCTGAGGGCAGGCCTTCCAATCCACCGTCGATCTTTTTCAGTGGTGGTGGTTTGAGCTGTTTCGATATATGCGGCAACGAGCTATAGAATCGACGCAGAGCTTCGTTGTCGGAGGGATCCCTGGCAAACTTCGGCCCAAAAGGGGGAAGCCACTGAAATTCCTGGTTGAAGACGGAATAAGCAAGCATAGAATCTATCTTCACGCCATTGATGTCGGTCTTCCCTGAATCTAACAGCGTGACAACCCGGCCTCGGCTGTTGTGAACAACCTTGGCGCAGAATTCGGTTGATCCGCCCTCTGAAAAGCAGTCCATGGCTCTGTCAATGTTGGGATAGGTTCGGATAATGTCTTCGACGGCGGTGGGTGATCGATAGTGGAATACATCGTCGGCACCGTACTCTTTTACCAAGTCATGGGAACGGGGAGACGCGGTTGTGACAACCTTCAAGCCTGCCAGCTTTGCAAGCTGTATAGCATAAAGGCCAGCAGCTGTTGCGCCGGAGTATATGAAGATTGGAGTATTCGATTCTCCTTTGACCGGGCCTTTGTCGATCCAAGGGACGCCGAGCCGGACATTCAACACCAGCATGGCGGTCACGGCTGAGACGCCAAATGTGGTCGCTTCCTCGTCACTCACGGAAGACGGTGGCTTCCAGGCCAGGTCGCCTGGGATCTTGAGGTACTCGGCAAAAGAGCCGCGGTCTGGATATAGTCCACCATGGGTCCAGCCAGCTACTCTGTCACCGACCGCCCAGTTTCCAGGTGCCCTGGAACCGATCTTTGCGACAGTTCCGGAGTAATCGCAACCAATTATCGCTCCTCGGGGGGCGAGAATGTCGACATGTTTGAAATCCGTGGGATTGAGAGCGACGCATCGAACTCGGACGAGGATCTCATCGTCCTTTATCTCGGGGACAGGGACAGTTGCCACTTGCACTCCATCCCCAGAGGAACTGCCGCAGATGTAATTAGACAATCGAGTAACAATCGAGCGGTTTCCCACGAGGGCTTTCATGGTATATGGGATTTCGGCTAAGATGGTAGCTCCAACTTCAACTCATGGCGAATACTTGGTTATTATATTGGCTTAGACCTCGGCAGCCGTGAGCCGCGGGTCCGACACCAACATGGCTTTGCTCGCGAGCTGATAAGGTCAGTCGAGACTTTGCGCCCGCACTCATGTGGGGCGCATAGTTATATTAGTGCGACGATCGAACCCGGGACGGTGATGTCAGTCTTCCCGGCGGGTTGTGATTTTGTCCGACTTTCTGGCGCATTAATGTGGGGATCTGTAGTCTACACAATAGACAGGTTAAGTCTAAATATTACTATAGATCGGAACTGAATGTACATTGGAAGTTTGGTTCTCAGGTGCCGTCTTATCAGTTCCCCTTTTTGACATTGCGCTGGCCAGCGACCCCTTCGACACCTGTTCTCTCAACCACATATTCCGTCGTTGTCTACCGCATGAGCGAGGTCCCATTTTGAAGTTATGTAAATCGTAGATGAACACCCGCTGACTGGGCAAGTACTCACATGGTGGGCCAGTCATAAAACCTTGTATTTATATAGAGATGCCCCGGAGATTAGCGAGCTCGCCTAACGAAAAGGCTCACCAGTCCATGGAGGTCAGCCAGCACCCGGATAACCATAGAGGTAAAGCAATTTGGCTTGCAACCCTAAAAACAGCGCCAAGGTTGGTGCGTTCTTAAAGTAAGTCCCGTGATTTTTATCCGCTGGGCAATGAATTTGAAGAAAGAACTTCCTGCTATTCTTACCCGCTCTACAATGTTGGCACTAAGGACTCCAGCTCATGTCAATATCTATGAATCTAAGACGGATAGTAGCGCCGGGCTGGACCTGCGCCCTTAGCACTTCACCGTCTACCATCCCGATTGCTGATATTCCAGTGCAACCAGTTCCTCCACTCCTGGTCGCTCAGGATTGATCTTACACGGGCCTCAAGCCACTCTGTGTTTCCCCAAAAGCCCCAGGACGCCTGGAACCGACACCAGTCAACCAGGGCGGTCTCCCAGTGTCGTTTAAAGGTTTCCCATTCGTACGAATCCAATTCTTTACCTTGAAGGAGACTCATGCGATACTGCTTCAACAGTCGCTTCTCACCATCACACATGGTCAGCTGCTCGGGCAAAGGTTCGTTGGCATCAACAAGCATATGCAGAGGAACCGAGCATGTAAACAATTTGGCGAGGTCACAGACTCCCAGTCCTAGCCCGACATACTGAAAGTCAAAGAACGCCACCTCGTTTCCGTCAGCTGTCGTATATAGATTCTCAGACTTGACGTCGCCATGAATATATGACTCGGTCGACCTTCCACAAGGAGTTAAGAACAATGCAGCCATCTCGGCTACGGATAGGGAGGAGCTTTCCGAAGCCCTGCTGCACATTGCTTCTGACCATTCCGAGTCGGTGTCCTGAGCGAGAGAAGCATACTCTTTCTGTCGTGTCGCGAGATACGTGTACCCCCCATTGAGCCACAGGCCGCTCCCAATACTCTTGCTTGCAGCGCTCTGTCTTCTACTAAATTCTTCAAGGGGTGGCAAGACATATTCCTCCAGGTTTCCTGACAGCAAGCCCCATGAGCGGCGGTGGAAGCCAGCCAGCCAGTCTAGCGCCCCACGCACCTGGTTACCGTTCAGCACGCTCCGCTTCCCGCCCGAGACTGGGAATTTTGGGCGCAGATCGACCATAATAGTAGCCATCAGACCTTTGAGTTCCTCCTCGCCGTCTATGTCCCCTCGCGTCGAAGCAAGGCATTTGGCAACGGCAACTTCGTTGCCCAGCAGTGGAACAATATCACTGTAAAAGTACTGCTCCACTTCGTAGCTCAGCATCTTTCGCAGGTGACCCTCATCCTCATTACTATTCCCGGCGCTTTTCCTTGGCGGCGGTGAAATGAGCTTCAGGATGAGTGGATATGTGGTCCCGGTGGCTCCCGACTCCACTCCGCAAAGCTCATCGAGGTGCTCTGCCGCTTCGTCGGTGGTAGCTCGAGCGGTGATGGCACAGATTTGTCCGTAACCTGCCCACAGGGTCTGTAGAGTGGTGCAGGAGGCAAGGTCGAGCGAGTGCCAAGACAGCATAATGCTAGCGACACGGTCGGGGTTCCTAGCGAGTGAAGGGGACATTGTGGCTGTTCCTTGAACAGAATAGGTATACTATAGGTCACCTTTACCTAATCGGGAGGGACTGCTTTGTTTCCAATCCAAGTTGAATAGGGCAAATCCTTATCGGGGTAATCACCACGTGACCCACAGCAACCAATCAGAACCCACAACGGATAAGCGAGCCACACTGAATTTCGGCCTCGAAATCGAATTCATTTTCTACCGTTCGACCACTTCAGCCAACGACTCCCGACGCCTGTCAACCCCATTCAGTTAGTTGTTATCCAAATTCCTCATCCTCATCTCACAATTGACTGACAGTCAACAGAAATGTCCGACGTCAAGACCGGCAAGAAGACCCGTTCGGCCATCGCCGACGTGGTGTCCCGCGAGTACACCATCAACCTGCACAAGAGAGTACGTTGAAGATGGATCTGATCTCCCTGGAATTGAGAACTGCGAATTCGCTGGAGGCTGGACCGAAAACACCATCGACATTACTGGGAACAATTCGTCTGCAACCGATGTGGGAAACCGCAAAGGAGACGGCAGTGCGAATAATGGACAGGACAAGGACGCACACCTTGATCCAATCCAATCCAACCATACAAAAAAAGAAAGAATTAGTTTTATGAAGTCCACCTCTAAGGCCGACATTCAGCATCTTCATCAATTTGATGGCATTCGGGCGGAAGACTAATTTATTCTTTTTTTGCGCTTTAGTTGCACGGTGTTACTTTCAAGAAGCGTGCTCCTCGTGCTATCAAGGAGATCCGTAACTTCGCCATGCACGCTATGGTATGTCCCTTCTTCCCTTCCAATCAATTCCCAAACCATCCCGTCGACTCGGTACTAATTTTTCCATCCAACAGGGCACCAAGGACGTCCGCCTGGACCCTCAGCTGAACAAGAAGGTCTGGGAAGCCGGTATCAAGGGCGTTCCCTTCCGCATGCGTGTCCGTATCTCCCGCAAGCGTAACGATGAGGAGGGCGCCAAGGAGAGACTGTACTCTCACGTCCAGGCCGTCAACGTTAAGGAGCCCAAGGGTCTCCACACTGCTGTCGTTGAGGAGTAAATTGGTCTGTAATTGTATGATGGGGTTAGTCGGGACTGCATATTGTCTTCCGGGTCAATTAGTCGGATGGATATGTATCGTCGAATGGAGATGAATGGAATTGTCGACGGCAATTCAACTAAAGAAAAAAAAAAGTTGATTTATTCAATATACCCCTTACGGTGTTATGATCTAAGTTGATTGATACTTGGTTATGTATCATCTTGTAGACCCTTCTCATGTCTGTCATTGATAGGTTACGGCTGGAAACCCGTAGTCTATATATAATCTACGTAGTCCTTCCAGACTGGAGCTTGTGCATCTCCTATGTAATTCCGAAGTATTAGCCTATCCTTTTGACTAAGTTAGGGCTGGGGACCTGTCTCTGGGAAATATATGGGATAATACTACAGCTCTTGTAGCGGGAAATATTATATATCCCATATTTTAGCCTATTGCTCTCTGTAGCGTTTCATTTCAAGGCCAGATAGCCAATCATCTATTTATTTCGAATCTAACAGAGTGGAGAGTAAATATACTATACAATAAGCGGAGATCTATCGTCACACATATTTCAACATCCTCTCAAATCAGCAATCATCAGGGGTGGGAAAAGGCCAAACCCTCCTCGCCTCCTCAATACCCATCTCACCTCCCTCCTCAACAACCATTCTAACAAATTCCTCCCAAAGCTGCTTTTGCATTTCCTTCACAGCCTCAAATCGCTCATTCTCAACCCAACCTGACTCATCCGTCCTCAGTGCATTAAACACAGTTTCCCGTATCTCCCGTCTTGCATCATAATCATCTACGCGGGAATAATGTCTCTTTAACTCTTCCTCTGTAAGTCTGTACGGACAATCTCCGGGCAGTCCAAGCTCTGACCAAGCCTCAGATAACCGAATTAGAGTATTGATATTCGGAACCAAGCTGCCATGCGAAAAAAGCTGGCAATACAAAAACGGCTCCCAGAGCCTGCGGTCAAAACTTAGGGCTGTGAAAATTTTTCTATTCTCCTCTGTGGCACGGGTACGGAGCTCGTAGTATTTCGATATCATCGCATCGGATAAAGTCCGTTTGGCTTTTTCCTTTTCTTCCTCACTCAGAGAATCGAAATCGTCAGGTAGAGCCGGCATGGCAGGGAATGGGAGAAATTTCCATCCCCTTGGCTCAACGAACCTTGGGAAGTGGGCTTGCATGAATAGGGGACGGATTCGGGCCGATTGCCAGTCTATTATCGAGGTTATTTTTGTAGGGTTCTCGCTGTCGACGAAGATGTTGTTGAGGTTTAGGTCCATGTGCCAGAGGACGGGGATTGAGGTTTCCTTTACCGGGCCATGGGCGCAGAGGATTGGGAGGGTGGATGTGATTCTTTCGATGAATGAGTTCAGTTCCTCGACTGATTGATTCTCATGGAAGGTGTTGAGCTGGGATTGGATTTTATCTGGAGATTTTGCTACCCGTGCCTTTTCTCTTTGAGGGTAGTTTGCTGCGAAAGATTCGAATGTTTTCCCTATTTACCATCAGCTTGTCTGACACAATATCTAAAAGAGAGAAGTACAAGGCCCCTCATCTGCCTTCATCCCCGACAACTTCTCATTAAGCCAGATGCTCGAATAACTCGGTCCTACACAGAACAAGCCCTCCGGATCCATCTTCGAAGAAAGAGGATAACTGTTCCATCTAGCGGGGACATCAACCCGTAAATACAAATTCCCATACGCAGGAAAAATGAGATTCGATAGCTCCCTCTCGATCTCTATTACCCGGTCAATTACCTTATGTTTCTCTGCTCTGGTCATGTCAACCCATTTTTCGTCAAGCGAGACCCCGTCCGCTTTTGACATGAGGATGTATTCTGCCCCTACGGCGTACCGGTTCTCTGCTTCGGATGACCAGGAATAGACATCCGGCACAGGGATTGAGGTACATTTCTTCACTGGACGGTATAAGCAACTTGCTCACCTTCCGAACAATTACCCCAGACCAGGGGTGGGATACATACAAAACATCAGCGTCGCAACCTCGGACGCAGTCGTCCAAAATTTAGGCCCAGCATTAAGGCAAGGAATTTTAGCAACGAGCTCACTGCCATTGTCCATGGTAAGCACGAGGGCCTTGTTGCTCGCCCCCTCCAGTTTGGT
Organism: Aspergillus sclerotialis; assembly: GCA_003589665.1. Taxonomy (NCBI): domain Eukaryota; kingdom Fungi; phylum Ascomycota; class Eurotiomycetes; order Eurotiales; family Aspergillaceae; genus Aspergillus; species Aspergillus sclerotialis. Next base: position 40,310 of record MVGC01000091.1, read on the forward strand.
GATGTTGATACATTTCGTAGCCTTGGTTTGGACGTTGGTATTGGTCTTGTTCTTGTTGCATTCTTCCACAGCTAGAGAACAGAGCTTGTTAATATCGAATGTCATGTATCGTTGTTTTAGCTGCAAGTCTTCTGAGACCAGCCAGCGGCCGGAGGTGTACGCGTAGATTGTTTCGGGGTTTGGGATGGAGTGGTGATGGCGAATTGGGAGGGCGGTGAGGGGGTGTTTAACATGGAATTGGGGTTTTGATAGACGAGTGGGTTTGGAGAGGTGTCTGATTAGGAGGAAGCTGGGTATTGGGAATAGGGGTTTCATGGTGGATGATGGAATACAAGTGAAGGTGGTTGTTTGTTCTTGGGCGCTTACGATAAACCCAGGCTAGTTTCTGGGAAAGGGCACAACCCAACGCAGGGGCAATAAAGATAATGATAGTATATGGTTGCTTTACACCAATCCTAATCGATTTAATAAAGGCTTTTGTATCTATTGATTTTGCTCTAACAAGCTGTATAGCTACTTCGACTGTTTCACTCTCAACCGCCCACCAGCCCACTGCAGAAGAGCTGTAGGAATGAAACTAACCCCCATAATCAACGCTGCTATGACACCCGCACTCTCAGCAATGCCTACATGTTCGAACATCGGAGTGAACCTGAACTAATCAGCAAAGCTGCAACCAAAACAGAGAGATAACGGCTAATAAAAGAGAGATGCATACCAAAACGGCCCAATAAATCCCCAGGTCGAGCGGACAAAGTTAATAAACACGCCCACACTTCCTGCATCCTGCGGATGCGTATCGACGGCATAAGTAGTGAGAACAGTCGTAACGACCTGGTTCCCAAACGCGGCAATCCCGGTCCCTATGACGGGTTTAACTGTCCAGACACCCTGTGTCGCATTCGCCGTGCAGACGAGAAAGACAACCATGCCTGCGATAGCGAGAAGGAAGCCAATATAGCTGAGCCAGAGGCGGAATTCCGGCGGTGGCTTCTGGCCGATGCGCTTTGCGCGACCGTTCATCCACATATCTGACATGAAACCTCCAAGCTGCTCGCCGAGGAGCGAGCCGATAATTAAGCCTAGGAATTGGAGACCGAGCTGCTGGGCGTTCAGCTCGAATTTGCTCTGCAGGAGCTGTGGCACCTCAACGGAGCAGAGGACGCTGGCGAAGACGAACACCATTGCGTATGCGATAGCTGCAGTGAGTACCGGGATATTAGTGAACAAGGATATAGGATGGATAAATTCGGATAGGGTGAATGGTGATGGATCGATGCGGCGGAAATAGAGGTACTCCCTTTGGAAGGCAGCTTTGCTAGACTGGGTGTCAGAGGGAATGTAGCGTGTTTCCGGACCGAAGAAGACATAGAGAATGAATTGACAGCCATTTGTCTGTGATTAATTAGTCTAGTCAAGGCAGAATGTCCTAGCGGTTAGCTTACAATTGCCAGTACCCAGTATATCCATTCATATCCGACACGGTAAGCCACGAAGCCAAAAATAAACGGACCAATCGACACACCCAGTGTGACCATCACCGTCCAGATGCCCATATACGCCGCTCGTTCTCTTTTGAAGAACGTCTCCATGACCACCGCACTGCCGATCGCCATAGCAGGGGAGATAAAAAAGGATGTTAAGGCCCTACAGGCAGCCATAGATGCATAGTCCGGGCTTTTAGCACATCCAATATTGCACACGCATCCGAGGAGAAGCGAGAGCAAGAAGATAGGCCTTCTTCCAAAGCGTTGGGATAGTGGCTTCCAGAGTAACGGGGCGCCTCCCAGGATGGCGATTTGCAAGGATGTGAGATAGCTTGTTCGTTGGATCGAGACATCGATATCCAGGGATATATCGTGGTAAGCTGGGATGATAGCGGCAGCAATGAAAGTGCCCATGAAAGCATGAAAGGCCACGAGGACTAGATTTGCTACTTTCTGCACCAGATGAGCCTTGAGCCGCGTCTGTCTGTGGATGGGTGCTGTAGCTCCTCACCTTCCATAATGGCCAGTTGTATGGATCAGCCGGATCCATAGATGGGATTGGATCGAGTTCAAGCGTGCCATGACGCTCGAGTAGGTAGGCTTTGTGCGGTTCGGAGAGGCTGTATGTTGGGATGTCGAAAGCTGCCTCGACCTGCTCCAGATTTTCCTGGTCCTGTTTACCGTGTTTCTCCATTTTCGCGCGTGTTCAAACATTAACTAGGATATCGAGTGGGCGGCGACCATATAAATACAGTGACACCAGATTCGATCCATTACCCCATGTTTTACCCCATGGGACCTCCGTAATTTGAATCAATGGGGAAAATCCGGGATATCTCCCAAACGGGATAAACGTACGGGATAACTAGCTCCGATAGCAAATCGGGCGGTCGCAGTCGACCTCGGCCACCTATGCAGCTCCATCAGCGAGCCGGTATGTATTGATGTTACGGTCATGATCCTGCCAGCAGACGGCACTTGCAGTCACTTCATTGCCGGTGTGGAGAACGCGGGGAACGGCCGGGGGCGGGTATTCAGATACTGACTGGCCGGTCGGAGTAGTGTGGTCTTTGGTTATTACTAGGCTGGCAGGTCCATAACACATGGAGACTGTCGTTTCGAGCTGGCATGAGAGGATGCCGATAGTGACAGCCGAGATGGCAGCCAAGAGGGATGAATGCGTGATGTTGGAATAAGTCCATCCCTGGATGCCTAATGGATAAGGTATAAATGTCAAGGCTGGGTTACCCAAATAGGTATAATGTTACTATCCAGAATAGTTCGCTCCTCTTATAGTTGAAACCCTATTTTTCGGTGTAGGCGAAGTAGATAAGATTAAGCCTAGTAATTAAGTGAATTGTACACCTTGTAAGAATGAAAATGTATACCAGTCAAGTCAATGAGGACATCAACTTCTCGCTCACTCGACCAAAAGATCAACCCTTTCAAATCAAGGTCTAATAAAACAATGTCCCATAAACAAATGCCAGCACTCCATACCCTGTTCTTTTTTCCCAATCCTTTAAACCTGCTGTATAATATTGTACCCATATAATGCAAGAGACCCAAATCACCAAGCCCTAACAGCGTCCCTCAACCTCCGCAACGGCCGGAGAAGAGAATCCCTCTTCCCTCCTCTCTCCTTCGTAAACGGCATAACTCCCTTACTCGTCCTTTTCGTCCATCTCCACCTGCCAGCCTCCTTTTTTACAACAAAATCCGGCATATTCCCCACTTCGACCTGATCCCAGAAATGAAAGTCCTGCATACTAACCCCATATCCTGATGAGAGACCCGGAGTGGAACCGAATATATCGCGATGCGGGGAATAGTCCAAATCGTCATGATTAAAAAACATGGTCGTCGAAAAATCACCATGTTTGTTGTATATCGGGGATACCTGTTCAGTCTGGTACCCTGAGTCTAGGTGCGCCTTTGTTGGTGAACCTGCCTCTGTGTTCGTCTTTCTGTGTCGGGGAAGTTCGTAGGGCTTGGAAAGGGACAGAGTTGGCGCTGATGCTGAATGGGAATGACAGTATTGATATTGGGATATGCTTAATCTCTCTGAGATAGATGGGATAGGCGTGTTCGGCATTTCGCCTATTATTTCCCTGTGAGCTTTTTGCGTTTCTTCGTCGCCTGGGTCATTTTCGGTGGATGGCTTGTTAATGGATGGGTGTGATAGTAGATCGAATAGATCTGTATCATTAGGTTGCGATGCATCGTCCGGATTTATTTCATCATCACCCTGTAGGGTTGGTGAAGAGTCCCTCGAGCTCTCTTCCGCAATGGCACCCTTCTCCCCGTCCCTAATAGAGCACGAATCTCTTCGAGCTTCGGTCGAATCAAGAGGACAATCCATATCCTCAATATAAGACACAATCCTTGCAAGACGGAGTGAGTTCCGGGGATTTAGAATCTGGAACGATGCCCCATCATGAGAAATCATATTCGAATCGTCCATCCTCGTACCCGTTTCTGAATTAGAACAATTATTACTCTGTTCCTGGCCAGCAGGCTCATGGATTTGAGGTATTTCCTCTATTCTTCTCCGAAACGTATCCTAGAATATCATCAGCTCGTGTAACTAGAAAGTAAGCAAAACAAAAAGTGGAAATAAAGGTCTTACCCTATTCCTCACGTTTCCGCCCGTTCTAGCCCTCACTGCATACTCGGTACTCATTTCTTGAAACGCAGCTATTTCGGGGCCTAGATTTCATTAACATTCTCCACCGTTTCTCAACATCAAATCCAACAAAAACTTACTATATATCCCAGCCTCAAACCCTTCCCCCTCCATTTCCCTCCCGAAATCCTTCTCACTACTAAGCAACGACATCGCGGAAAGCGAATAAGAAGGCGACAAAGGTGGCGGGCTCGACGTGGCTGACGAGGTAGAAGCTGGATCCCAGGTCCAGCCCGGGGTTCGGATTTGAGGCTGTGTTTGGTTGAGGTTCAAGGCGCCATTCTTGCGCTTAAGCTTTTTCAGGCTTCCGGTGTGGTCCGGCGAGGGCGTTTGGCTGAGGTTTTTGCGGTATTCATGGAGGGAGAGAGAGCCTGCTGTTTGAGTTGGGAAATGGGGGATTGTTATTGAGGGACGGAGAGGTTGTGATGGCATTGTTGATATCGGTGTTGGTGTGTTGGTTTGAGATGTGTTCGTTTCGTTCCTCCTGATCAGGGGTATGGTGTAGTGGTGTTATATCATGAACCAGGTCGTTTATATCCTCCTAGATAGTGAGGATATCACTGTCCACCAGTCTGTATATATTAAACAGAAATAAGAAAGCAATAATCAAACCCAGTTACCCCATAATATAATTAAAAGAAATAAACAAGAAAAGATCCCAAGAATGAAAAGAAAAGAGAAAGAAGAACCCAAGAACAAAACCTAAAGCAACGCAAAGATAAAGATAAACAAAGGATCACCAACTAGTCTGTCTACACATACATACAGAAGCATCCACTCTGCGGTAAATCAGTCGCAGGATCTTCCCCTAGCAGGAAGACTAGCCAGAGTTAAAACAAATACATCACCAGGTAGAAAAATTAGGTGCCCACACCCTCCTGCCTAAAATAAAAATATAAACATCATGATTTTACAAGTATACTGGTTCTCCTCTTCTATTCGTCACCGGTCTAGCCAGTCACTGTCAAGAATAGAGAATGGTGAATACGGCTGAGATCGGTCGGACATTTCGATCTAGGGTTTGGTTGGTTATAGTTAGTGGGTGGATTAACACCACCAGTCTAGTTCGAACTAGTCTAGACTAATCATCCGGGTTAGTTCACTAGTGTAGAATGTCAATCGGGTCCACTGCTAACGTGGCCCATTCCGTTTTCATCCTCTAGGAATGTACGTATTAATTACTCTGCAGAAAAGAGGCATGGGCATCTAATTAGATTTGGAATGTATGTAAGAATGCAAGGAACCCGTTCTCCTTTTCCTTCCCCTTTTCATTTTGACTTTCTTTTATGCCGATGTGGATATTCTACGATGTCTGTGTGAGGCAAATATGAGATTTAGGGTTATGATTGGCTAAGTAAGGAGACGTGTGGCGTGGCTGTACCTACATAAGGAGGGTATCATAAATAGATGTACTGTGTATACCTTCACATGTTATTATCAGGAAGGAGGGTGACAGGTTACATATCAATCTGATCTTCTGACCTTATTCTGGCAACTTGCCACCTCAGCCTTGCTGATATGAAGTCAAGAATCTGGCTGTCATACAGAAGAACTGGTCATTAGCACTGAAATCGTGATACGGTTACTGTAGGATGAAAGTAGGAGTTATTGCTACTTAAAATACTCTCAACCAATCGAAGTTTCCTTGAAATATCTCTTTTAAGAGGTTGGTTTATTGTCTCATTCTGTAAGTAGGTACCTAGCTATCCATAGCCATTGTATACCCATCCATCGCTATATGCACCAACAACAAATAAACCAAGTCAAATAATCCATAAGCTAAGTAATCAAATACCCAACGCCACTATGCATGACATAGATAAAATAAATAGAAATCTCGGGGCATATAGCAAGATCGTCACATCATAGCCAGGTAGGCAGCTTGTGGCTACGCCTGGTTTCCGTCTGTCTAGATCATTCATTCTGATTGAGCGCTGTAGAATAAAAGCTTGACGAAAAGAAAGCAGAAAGAAAAATAAACGAGAAAATATATAGTCCATTATTCAGTGGACTTGACCTGAAGCTGAACTCGATCGATCGTGGCATCGTGTAGTAGAAGTATTCGTCTCATGGTTTGTTCATAATTTCCATCCACTTCATCAATAAATCCATCTCTCAATCTACCTGTGTTTGTATTTCTGTCATCCAGTCAGTAAACCACATCCAACCTCAATGACCCTGAAGAAAAGGTAAAAGGAGCATACATCTTCCATCTTCCTCCGATTTGCTGGATCCAACGTATTCCCAGCTCCCAAAAGAGTCTGCCCAACAGCCTTCGAAACTCCAATGGCAGGTCTAAGAACGACAGTCGGAGCTCGTTTCCAAACAGCCCTAGCAGCCGCCGTCGCACTCCCACTATCAACCACCTCACCCGGCACCGCAACAATCGCATCTCTAGCAAGTAGCAAGTCTCTCTCCAGCCCACTAAATGCACCTCTAAGACCCTGAACAACACCTATCGGTTGGTCGGCATAGAGAGAAATCTTCTTAGCCTCTTCCTCCTCGTCTAGCGATTCTTCCTCCGATACAGCGTGCGGATGAGGTGTAGGTGTATTTAGGAGGTCTTCGGCTCCTTGTAGAACTGTTTGAGTTCCGATCGCTAGTTTCGCGCCGAGCTTGACGAGTTCGTTGCTCGTTGTTTTGGCAAATGCGAGGGCTCCTTTTTGGATACTTCGAACTATCCTTCCGTCCTTTCGGTACTCACGCATTGGTACGACGACGAGGTCTCGCACTCCACCGCCGACGTTGACTATGGATCTGATTGGGGCAAGACCAGCAAGAACGCTGGGGAGTTGGTTTCGTTTTATGTCCGGCATCCAGATGTCGTTTAGTGTGTGGCCTAGCTTGTCGAAACCAGAAACGCCGTAAATGATTACGTGCCGGAGAACCATATCTGCCGCGTCGAGCACGAAGAAGTTCATGAATTCGGTTGTTCGGCCGGAGCGGAGACCGCCATAGTCGACTCGTTTGGGCTTGAAGTCTAATCTGACGGGAATGGAGTTTACTTCGACCCGTTGGAGGAAGGGCACGTCGCCTGCTGGGCTTTGCGGGGCGGATTCATCTCTGAATTCGAAGAAGCGGGACATGAAGTCCAATGCATCTTGGTCGACATGCAATCGAAGGGGAAGGACAGTGGCCTACATAGTTAGGATATGATTATAGGCGGGATGAAGCTGCATACCTTAAGAACAATCTCCGAAGCAGCCAACTCGGGAACAGGTTTCACCGTCAAAATCTCCAAATGGACCATGCTCGTTCCACTCTCTTTCTCCCCGGATTCCCGCATGTAAGACGCGAACTTCTTCCACGTCGACGTAGGGATGTGATCGAAGATCTCCAGATCATCGACCCTCACATCCAACGAACTCTGCGTCTCTTCCGAATCTGCCGGGAAAACAACCAAATCCGCACAGATCCCCTTGAGTTCGAACGTTATTTTATGATGCTTGCTCCGCGATAACCGCAGCTTCTTTCCCCTCACCGAAGGCGACTGACTCTGTCGCGTAGTGCCAGTAACCGTACTTGTTGTCGCGTAGCTCCCGGTCTCGCTGACAAGGTCGTCGATATTACGGTTTATATCAGCCCGCAGCTCCTTGGGGTCCTTGTGCGCTGGGATTCCGATGTAGACAGAGTTAAAGAGACAGTCGCCAATAACGGATTCTTCTTCTTCCTCGACGGACGGAGATGCTCGGCTACCCATTCTGGCACGTCGATCCGTAGCTCGCACTTCGACGTCTTTGACGGCTCTCGAGATTGCATCTCTAGTCCGCTGCCAGTCGTAGCCATCGAACAGGTTCCAAATAACATGGACGCCCCGGACACGAACTCGCAATGGGCTTTTCTTAAGCTTCTCATCATTCGATAGCCCGTATGTATTCTGAGTAGAATCCCACCGGTGCGCTGTACCGCCAACATCCGATTGCTTAGCGAAGTGATCCTCTCGGAAATCCAGTTCCGAAATACTTGAAGAGACATGGTACTGCGAGTGGAAGCTATCGAGAAGTTCACCTGAGCCAGAACCAGCAAAATCAGGCGGTTCTTCGGGTGGTTTCGCTGGATAGAAGTCGCTCACGTACTCAAGCTCATCATTTATCGGCCCCTCGGCTTCAGGATCGGCTGAATCGGGTGCACCTTCTGGTACTTGTTCTGGATCAGCAGTAAATGCGTCCCCAGAGAACGAGGCAAGCATATCCTGAAGAGGCATGACTTCGGTACGGTATTTAACCGCCACACTTGGCGGTGTGGGAGGTTGCAACCCATTCATAATGGCAATGAGAGTCTGTGTTGAATCGGCGCAAGTCTCCAGGATAAGTAGATAATCTCTCAATTCCACGTCGACGGACTTGGTGCCATCGTCACTTAGGTGCATCACCTTCGCAGTGACAGTCGCCGAGGATATCGAGGACACAGGAACATATCCCAGATCCATAAACGACTCGATCTGATTACTCTGAGCAGTTGAACGTCCTCGACGGGGCGATTCCGTGAGTCCAACGTTCTCCACGTCGTCAATAATCATAACCGATGCTTTTCGGAGATCTACTGTAGCCTCTGAGGACTCATGTTCATGCATCACTCCAGTAAACTTGGCGCTTGTAAAAATGAATAGCCCCTTAGCTGGTGTACCACGAGGATTCAACCCTAGGACAGAGTTTCGTAACACTACTGCCAGTTTGGTCGGTTTTGTAGGATCTTTCGGACTCTCAGGCTTCATATAATTCTGTTCGGCAGGTTCATCCTCATATGGCTCGGCGAGGTTAGCTAAGGACTTGGCCATGTTCGTAGCCATGCGTCCGCCACTCATGTCATCACCCAGATTAAGGAACGCGGCAATGGATTCAATCGTGTACTCCGCACGAAGATTATGTACTTTAACTTTAATCGTGGGGTCCATTTCATCAGGAATAAATCGTGCCATAAAAATCGGCGGAGCTGTTTGGCTCTGAATTTCCTCCCGACTCAGCGGTAGAGCCTCACCTAAAAGTTCCTCGGTCGAGTTTCTCACCACACTCAAGGTCGCAACCTGGGCGGCTACTAGAGACGGCATGGTGATATAACCCAGTTTGGCATCCTTCAAGCAAGCATGGATATCACCAATCTGTCCCCCAACGTGAACCTGGCCATTGAGGTCTTTGATCAATACCAGTATCAGAATACCTGGCCGATCATCTTCAGGTAAATACTTGGCAACATTTGACAATTTCCCAAGTTCATTTCCAAGCTGGGAGAGAGAATCAAGATCATCAGTGCGGGAAATGACAGTCTTCATACTAGCAATCGTAACACGAAGGACCGAGCCCTCTCTCCTTTGCCTAAACAGCGTGTCCAGCATGATATCATCGTCCTCATCATATTTATCTTTAGATGGTGTGATAAGTGCCAACAAACGATCTAAATCATCCTCCTTCGGGTGGAAAAGATACTCAATCCTGATATTGTCCAAACTGATCTTTGCTGGTGGATCTTGGTCATCGTCTAGCGCAAGGGGACCGGTGAATTTAGTCTTGTCAATTTGGACGCCGATTCCTTCAGACCTGCTGACTACTTTTGCAGCTGTTGTTCTAAGCTTCAGATAGTGGTTTTCGCCAACAAGATCCATAGTAATACCACCGATCCGAGCATTCACTTTCCACGGCGTAGATTCATTTCGCTCTACAGCTGGCGGAGGTGCCGTCGCAAAATGTACTCCACGTGGTCGCTTCCCCGAATCTCTCTTTGGTACCTTAGGTGAAGCAGATGAGATGGAGTTTCCAACTTCCAGAATAGTGCTCACACCACCAAGCCAGCCCAGAACCTCATCTATGCGCTGGATATTGACGTTGAGCTGAAGGGGTAAGGAGGCAAAGTTGACTTCCGCTGAGCTTGGAGACATTTTTAAATTCACTGAAATGTCACCGGCGACCGGAGATAAGATATCTCTTGTAGACTCCCGCATCTTCAAATTCTTGTCGAATGAAAGGAGGTCTTCTGACGAGAACCCGATGGCAAATTTGGACGCATCAAGACCAAGCTTCGTGATATCTTTGTCGGATGAGTATTGAGCCTTTATCCCAGACGCAGTAGCTTGCAGAATGACATCTTCGACCGACATTCGGAAAGATGGCGATGAATGCAGTTGGGATTCAGCTGGGTAAGCGCATCCAGGAATATGTTCTACGAATTTGATAGAAATCTTTCCGAGCGCGAATCCAAAGGCTTGACGACCTTGTCTCTTCTCTGACTGATGAGGCTTCTTTGGTTGCTCTTCGCCAGTTCTACTTAGAGCATTGACAATTTTTTGACCCATCTTAACGAGCAACCAACCAATGGCAATATCAAACTGTACTTCTATCGAAGACACTTCAATATCGATCTTATGGCTCTCATCACTGGAATTAGAACGGTTTTCTTTCTCTGAGCGATGCGATTGCGAGGGCATAGTGTTTTGGAATGAAGCTGACGAATCGATAGAATCCCGCCGTAGCCGAGCAAATGCATAGGCTTTAGATCCAAGCATACTATTCTCAGCTGTAGAATGCCGTAAGACCGTATCCGAGTCTTTCAAGCCACCACTTTCATGTGGCTCCGCCCGTTCCAGATCTGCCTCCGGGTCACCAGAAGGAATCCATATTGATACATTATCAACAGCGAAGAACTTCTTCGCCACACCAGTAACCTTGTGCAGTATGGGCGATGATTGCCCAGACTCTCTATCTGTCGCTTCAGACTGCGACTTATCTTGATGACTATGGCCCTCTGATACGTACGGGGCCGGTTGAGCAGTAAGCCTAGGCGTAGATACGGTTGTTTCATCTTGTCTTTCCTCTGTTTGGTGGACGGATGGCATGCTTTCAAGGTGGCTCTGGGAGTGATCTGCCCTGGAAGTTCGTAGAGATCTCGTTGGCTCATCCCAAGCCCCAGGCATGCGGGGCATGAAGCTTTTAGATGTCGAGGCATCGCTGATGGCGCTCATGTACATGCTCTGGGCATCTTCATTCGAGTATAGCTTCGACTCCGAAAGTTCTGCATTAGAGGATCCAGACTGGGAGTCTCCACTGCCAGGCTCAGATGGACTAGATTCATGCGACAGGTCCTCAGTCGATTCTGGCGGTGCTTCACGCGACTGTCTAGAAGAACCTGCTCCAGCATCATCGAGGTGCTCATCATACTCAGCACTCCAATTAGTATTTTCTTCCCTAGCGCCTGGCTCTCCACCGTTAGTGTTGTCCTCATTTCTCTCTGTGTCGCGATCCCCCTCCCTGTCTCCAAAAGTGTGCAACTGCGGGCTACGAGAACGTGGGGTTTCACCATTATCCAGAGTATGTTGCTCGGGCTGTTTTTCCCTTGGCGGTAAAAATCCAGAACCTTCAATATCATCGTCCTCCAGCTGAGAATCAATAACAGAATCAAGGTACGCCGGGTTATCCAGCCACCTATCATCGTCCGAGAGATGATGAGAACCGTCAGACCCACGATCACTCCCCCGCTCTTCTTCAGTGTCTGCATCCGAAAACCGGCCGTCATAAGTATAGGTAGACGCTTCCATTTCTGGAGCAGCTGGTTCTGGGGTCGGGCTGGCTGTCTCAGGCGGCTGAAGAATAGACGACTGTGTCATGGCTGGATCTGGCGATGGGGAGGAGTCCCTCGGTGGAGGTGACGGCACTCTGCTCGAGAATCGACTCTCCTTGGATTGCATAGTGGTTGATGGAGACGTCGGTGAGATGAATCGAGCATAACTCGAGAAAACAGTCGGATCCGACACCAGCGCCATGTCGATGGCAGAAAGCGAGACTAGTCGCTTGCCCTCCTTGCCCGAAGGGACATCATCCGGACCAGACAAGGAAGAAACCGCGCCGACATTCACCTCCCGAACACTCAATAACCCAGTAACCGAATCCAGTCTATCCTCAGAATTCCTCTTAGACGTCCCATCCTGTCTCACCTCCATATCAACCCGTATTGAGATATCATTAACCTTAACCTGCAACCGATCGGCAACACTTCTCAAAAACGCCGCAACGAAACTTGGAAGCGACAAACCCTCTACCCCGAGTCCGACCTCCTCTTCGTCGTCGCTGAACGATCCCGATGTGCGGTGTAGGACCTGAGACTGGGAGGAGATAGCCGCCTGCAACTCATCTTTCTCCTCCTTTGGTTCAGTTTCTAGGAACGACTCCGCGAGGTCGGTCGGATTAGGGAGGATTTGATCGTCTGCGTCGCTAGCTGACGGATGGTAACCTTCAGCAGCTGCTGGATGCCCATCTTTGCCCACTCGGATCTCATCCGACAGTAGTCTTAGATGAACATCGATCCCGCTAGCCTCGCAGATGATACCGCTGCTGTAGATGTCGGCCGGAACGGTGATCTGAAGGAACTTCACCCGGGCGCTGAGAAGCTCGCTCGATGGAGGGAGGTGAAGAAGCGTAGCTAGTTTCTATAACCATACCATATTAGCTATGTAGTCCCGATCGGAGCCTAAGCCGAGAAGACAGGAAGCGACCGCAAAGCAGCAGCAACTCAACTCAACTCACCTCTAACCTCAGGCCAATATCGCGTAACTCGACTGTACTCCGTTGACCCCATCTTATACCTAGACTATCGAGATCTAGAGCTTCGGTATCGACAAGCTCCAGTCTGGACAAGGCATATCGGAGTAACCGCTTCTGAAAGAACGAAGGCAAGAAGTAAGCCATGCTAGGCAGCGAGCCAACGTGCGGCTCATCTGTGGAATTCGGAGGTCATGGAGAAGATGGCATAATAAAAGGATCGAAGTCGAAAGAAGGGATGTGTTATGGTGTTGTTGATTCTGCAAGACAGAAGCCGAGGGTGATCAACCAGCTGGGATTGGAATGACGTTTTGGGATACACTAGCTGGCGGAGGTCGGGGAACTAAACTAGCCTGATCAACGGGGAGAGTCAGGCGGGGAGAATAGATAGCCAAAATACCATCAACTGAACTCTCTCACGGGGAAGGATTATTTTTTATTTGTTTAAAATAGAATGAGGCTGTAGTCTTGAGAGGAAGAAAGAAATTAGGAAGGAAAGACAAATCGTGGCGGGAGTGATATCAGTGTATTTATTATTTCACCACCTTAAGTCCTTCTTCCTTTGATGGCTACTTTCTCGACTCCACAACAAACGATCATTTTATTTATGAACTAAGTTGATTAGTCTATCGTATATAGTTGATATTCAACAGTCAATAAACCCATTCACTCATCCAGTTCATCCCCAAACTCCAATGTAATCCACTGACAGAACTTCTCGAAATCCGCATACCACTCCCTCAATCGAGCAGCCTTGATCCCTTCCCCAAGTACTCCCCCTCGAAGATCCGCTTGCCATTCCTGCGTCGTCTGGTCTTCGTAACAGCTCCAGCGGATTGAATTTTCCACCATCGCGGCAAGTCCAGTCAAACCCATATTCTCCAGTCCTTGAAGGGCCTGCCAGAAGTCATGTGTTAGGCCATTCTTTCCATGACCGAGAATAGCCGGGTCATCATTGCAGAGGGAGACAGATACACCTCGGGCCAAAAGGGCTGGTAAGGGATGAGACTTGATGGAGCTGGTGAGTCGGAGGATCTCGTTGGAGATGGGACAGCACTCGATGAGAATCTTCTTCTCTTTGACCAGGTCGATCAGCAGAGGATGTTTATAGAGAGAAAACCCGTGTCCTATTCTTCGAGTTCCCAACAAAATGGCGTCGAATAGATTGTGGTCTGTCTCGTCGCCGTCGCCGAGGCACTCTCCGGCGTGGAACATGAAGGGGATTTCAACGCCCTCTTCAGCACAACGTTTGCGGAACCACAGCAATACCGGGATTAGATCGACCAGCGGTCTCCCTAAATCCTCTTGATTGACCAGATCGAATCCGCAGATCAATCCAGGGAACTCTTTCTTTGCTTCGATACATTGTTTCATACTCTCTGCGATGCCTCTGTTGGGAAGCAAACGGTTGGTAGTCCAGATGATTCGAGCCCCGAAGAATTGGCTTCCCTCTTCTGTTGCTTTAAATTTCTCGAGTTCCTCGACAAAGAGACGGCAGAACGCATTGTACCCGTCAACCGGAGTGTCGCTGTTTGTCATGAAGTACTGGAACACAAATGCCACCCTAAATTCCACATACTTGATCCCGTCAGCAGCAAGGTCCGAAAACAGCCTGTTCAAACAGCGTCGACGGATGGGCTCATAGTTCACCATGGAGCCTATGATTGGGAAGGTGCGCATAAATATGGCCCAGATCGCGTCCACGCCATGATGATGGAAATAAGAATGCTCCGGTGAAAGGACACATCGGCTTCGTAACCAGGCTTTGAAACCAGGTTCCCCACCATCTGGAAAAGCAGACGCAGCCTTTTGAAGGTTGATCATGGATGAAGGTTCGTAAGACTCCGACCACATGGTAGGTTTATTTTCCGACTCTTGGATCGGACGAGTTGAATATTGGAAAAGGAACGGTGCCTCTTCGTAGTCTTTTGGTGTTAATAATGCCTTTGGAGCATACATATGAATACCGGGGGTGGAGAAGATCTGCTCAATGAGGAAGTCAATGTCGAACATGGCATCCATATGAGCATGTAGGAGAGAGCCTTTGGGCATTTTCTCGACAATCTTCCACAGATTCGTGTTTTCCATGCGACCTTTGGCCAGGTGAAACATGACACCGGGGTACAGGATTTCATCTGTCTGGTGAGCATCGCCATTACCGTTCAACTCTTTCGACCATAGCTCCTTCTGTTCCTTAGCGCGAATTCGGGATACAATTTCACAAGCTCGAGCGGCGATTGGAGAGAGGGATCGTCGAAGATTGTAGTCTAAGAGGTTAGTTGTTGTCAAGAGGTGTATGGTTGATACGAACCATGTCGCTGTTTCTTCTCTTCTTGTATAAGAGCATTGCGACCATTCAGGTACTTTTGGATGAGGGGATCCTCTACTTGAGGAATATCCTCTTGTAATTCCCAGTTTTGATCGTCGGTCACCATAGTGTCAGAGTGGAATAAATAAGGGCGAAGGAGAATGAAGAAGAAGAGGAGGTTAAGTAGAAATTAGCATGTAAGCAGGCAGTCATAAAAGTCATAGTCTTAAAGATTTTCCCCCCGCATCTTCAATTCAATCAATCTAACCCACTTTTTTTTTCTCCAGTTTGAATCTCATCCATCATTCATCATCCACTTGGACTCTGTCTTTAAGCTTATCTGTCCACTCCAGATCCAGATACTTACTATCTATATCCAACTATATCCATCCATCCATCCTACCTTGGATCCCAACTCCAGTGCCACGGATAATTCCCGCCGCTACCAAAACAGATCACAACCCCCAAACCACCAGAAATAAGACTGTCTGTCATATCCGGGGCTATCCGACCATGACACCAACCTCATGTAAACTGCCGGTCCTCCCGGTCAGAAAGACAGCACGATTTAAGTCTGTCGTGCGTACTTCTCCTCACTCCTTCCCTATTTTCCTCGAGCAGTTTTTCTCCTCATAATTGCTAATTTACTCGATCTAGTCCTACCTTCTCCGGAAGGCTTGTGTCCGAGTTACGAGAGCGCAGTTCAAGTCCTAAGGCCAAGGGTTTGCCTATTACGAGCGCTGCTATACTTATCCACAGAATCCCATCAACCTAGCTGCCAATTTTCCCTTTGAGCGGTCTCCATCATTTGCAATGTGGCTAGCACTATTTGGTGTATTGCGCTATATACCGCTCCTGTGCCGTCTGGTTCCCAGTGAGAAGCGCTGCGTAATCCTCATGCTGCCTGACGAATTGCTAGTTATGATCTTTTCACAGTTATCTCTACCATCCCAGGCATGCTTTGCCCTGACCTGCAAATTCCTTCTCGAAAGGTTCGACACCGTTTTGAAAACGAGAAATTCGCCTTCCCTCATCTCTGGTACAATTATTCCCATTATGTGGATTTCTTGCCTAATCCCCACGAACGAACAGAGCTTCTCCTCCGACTGCAACGCTCTCCCTGGTGCGGCCGAGGGTGGCGTTACTGCGGCAGGTGTCTAAAACTACATCCGAATGGCGAATTTGCTGATTACCCAATACGTGATGCGCCAGAGTCGTCTAGATGTAGATACCCTGGGATAGTTGTCCTCTGCCCTTGTGTTCATCTAAATGCGCGCGAGAAGATCCAGCTAATTAAAGAGTTGGAAATGGGAAAACTTGAAACCTCGTTAAACTGGCATTCGTGCCAGTACAACTATCCCCAGGGTACAAAGGTCAATATTACTATAGCCCTTTCTGTGACCGAATTAGGTGACCTAATGGTTCGAACTCGGTACTTAGTTCGGCTGGGTAGGATTGGCGACTCAGAAGACTTATGTATAATGAGCTGTCCTCACAACAATATTTTCAAATACCTCCACCGGGTAAGCCCTCAGCAGGTTAGCAAGAGTTGTCTCCGGTGCCAGACATCTATCCAAGCAGAGCGAAATAAGAAACGGTCTTCGCTTCAGGTTACGCGCTACTTAGGAGGGAAGATTCGCTCTGTATCTGATAGTTGGAGCAATCAGTGTGAGGATTGCTATGGCTGGATACATAGATAGGTCACACGATTGTCACATCAATAAAGGGTACCTGACAAGCTTGCCATGGTTTGACTGAGACGAATGAGACTGTATTGGATACTATTTTCCCTATCACCGCACTCTCCAGAGTAGGATGCACTTCCCAATCAAGAGCAGAACACAGCTCCTTCATCAAGCCATGGGAGCGTCTACATACGATTTCTGTATTGCCTTTTCCTCTTTTTGCCTTCTCTACTTCTTGACTTGAAAATGGAATGGAATGAGATACTTACAATTGTCGCATTTATACTGACTGTTTTTCCTTTACCCGTGCTATTATTGGTATGGAAGAAACTACCTAGTAGGATAGATACACGGTCAGGTCAGATCCAAGGGTCCAAGAACTACTGGAGCCGTTATGTGAGAATCCTAATAAGAAGAAGGAATTTGCGGCCATCCATAAAGAGCTGAAAGAAATTAAAGAAATGGTTATTTCCTTGGGTAGGAAAAAAAAAGGGAAAAAAGCCGGTTCTTTTCTCACGGAGCGCCTTGACATGCCGATCTGACCAAGTCCTCTGTGAGCCTCTTTACCTCGACTGATCCTAGGTCTCTTTATGTTCCGTCTTCCTCCTCGTACATCCCTGACAACGGTCTACTCCGGCCAAGCCAAACCAGTCTCAGAAAAGGAAAATCTGTGCGGGCACGCGACTCCCATTGCTTGCTAGGATCGGAGCGACTAACCAACTCGAAACTAACTCGAGTCTAAAATGACTTATCTTGCACCAATCAGTCGACTGGAAAAAACTCAGTGGCAATCCATCATGTCTTTTAGTGCTGCTACTGTAGTGCTTTGATCGTATCCCCCGCACGGCTTCCTGCGGTTGGTGTGCCTGTTCTGGCTGGCGGCTTGTCTCTGTGCCACTCTTGCTTGCTTGGGACGGTGGCTTTATTTCTTATATCAATTGAGTTCGCTCCGGGGTTGTACTCGGGGTTTGTTTGTTTCTATCTCTCGGTCAGTGACCTTTGGCTAGCACTATGGCAGACGACAATTCTCCCAGGACGGGAAATCAGACAGAAAATCCTCCTCATTCTCCAACTGATGATCCTTCTCATAATCCAGTCCGCCAACAACACACCTCTTTCCATCAGACTACACTAAGTGAAAAACACGGCGAAGATGACCTGAAACATGTCAACCTCGAGAAAGGCGCAATTGCTGACCCCAATTCCCTTGACAATAAAGATGCCGAAGAAGAAGGAAGAAATCCTCCCGAACAAGCTTGGTACAAGAAAGACCGATACTGGCGGTATTTCAGACACTGGAAACTTGCCTTTTTCATCGCCGTCTGGATTCTATTTACCGGGTGAGTTGAAAACTCCGTGTGAGCAGGACACCCTTCAAGGCTATCGCTTATCTCACTAGCTGGTGGATTACGGGTCTCATTTTCCATCGCTATGATCTCGGCTGGTTGATTCCATTCCTGATCTACCTGGCCCTAACTCTGCGCCTTATCTTCCTCTTCGTTCCAATCTCCATCGTCACCAGACCAATGCGCTTTGTCTGGAGTCACACAGCTCGTCCATTCGTTCGACTGATTCCAGAACGACTCCGAATCCCATCCGCAGCCCTACTGACCATCGCGGTGATTCTAATCGGATCCTTTGTCTCAAAAGAGTCTCAAGACAACACGCGGGAAAACCGCGCTGTCAGCCTCTTCGGTCTAATCGTCTTCCTCTTCTGTCTATGGCTTACCTCGCGAAGCCACCGGAAAGTTAACTGGCACACGGTTATCGTGGGAATGCTGGTGCAATTCATCATCGCCTTGTTCGTTCTCCGCACGAAAGCCGGCTACGACATCTTCAACTTCATCTCCGAGCTCGCTCGAGACCTGCTAGGTTTCGCGAAAGAAGGCGTCGAATTCCTCACGGATGCGGACATCGCGGCCAAATCCTGGTTCCTGATCTCGGTCATTCCCGCAATCATCTTCTTCGTCTCCCTAGTCCAGCTCCTCTACTACACAGGCCTGATCCAATGGTTCGTCAAGAAATTCGCCGTGTTCTTCTTCTGGTCCATGCGAGTCTCTGGCGCCGAGGCTGTAGTCGCAGCTGCTTCCCCATTCATCGGTCAAGGCGAATCAGCTATGCTCATCAAGCCATTCATTCAGTACCTCACCATGGCTGAAATCCACCAAGTCATGACATCCGGCTTCGCAACTATTGCCGGATCAGTCTTGATTGCCTACATAAGCATGGGCGTAAACCCACAAGCTCTGATCTCATCCTGCGTAATGAGCATTCCCGCCTCGCTGGCCGCTTCCAAACTCCGATGGCCAGAGGAAGAAGAAACCCTAACAGCAGGCCGAGTCACCATCCCAGAAGACGAAGACCACAAAGCCTCGAACGCCCTCCACGCATTCACAAATGGAACCTGGCTCGGGCTGAAAATCGCAGGCATGATCGGCGCTACTCTCCTCTGTATCCTCTCCCTCATCGGTCTAGTCAACGGCCTCCTCACATGGTGGGGACGGTACCTAAATATCAACGACCCGCCTCTAACCCTCGACATGATCGTCGGATACATCTGCTACCCGATCGCATTCTTACTCGGCGTCGATCGAACAAGAAATTCGGCCACCGGAAAAGACGACATGCTCAAGGTGGCCAAACTAATCGGGCTGAAACTCGTCGCTGTATGCCATCTCCCCAACACCCAGCCCCTATAAACCAGTAAGTAGTACTAACCAAGTCCATGACAGAACGAATTCGTCGCCTACGACAAACTCCAACACGACAGCTACTACAATGACCTCTCCGACCGATCCCGGCTCATCGCCACCTACGCGCTCTGCGGCTTCGCCAATATCGGCTCCCTAGGTAACCAGATCGGTGTACTTGCTCAGATTGCCCCCTCGCGTTCTGGCGATGTTTCCCGTGTCGCGTTTAGTGCTATGCTCACGGGGGCTATTAGTACGTTTACTAGTGCCACTATTGCCGGTCTGTTGATTACGGATGAGAGGCAGTATTTTTCGAAGGGGGGTTAGCTAGGTTAGAAAGGGAAATGGGATATGAGAGAAGGTATAGGTGGTGGTAGAGGGATACCTGATCAATATGAGTTTGAATGAGATCTTTCTATTTTTCAAGAAATATGGTTTTCTTGTCCGCAAGTTGCTTGCTTTCTTGCTTGGCTGCGTCTTCCTTGTAGTAGGTCTCGTAATGCGGACTGTCCGTTCGACATGTCGGGATAGAACCAGTTTGGAACGTCGGTACGTGTACTAGGTAAAGAATGCTATAATAGAATAGGATAGGATAGAACAGGATAGGATAGGATAGAATAAAATAGAATAGAACTTGTAAAGAACCAACCAGACAGGCAAACCACAACTCCACCCAATGGGTATGTGTATCCGCTATGCAATACCTTATCCATTCCCACCAACCGTACCCAGTAAATAGGTACATTTATTACCATCACTAGGTCAAAAACAGAGAAATTCACTCCACGTCTTCAACATCGCGGTGTCTGGCAAGAACAAGTCTCTTGTACTCTTCTTGATCGGATTCCCAGAGTTCGGCTGCTTGGGCGTTTAGGGGACTCGCGCTACACATCACCAGTTAGCATCACCGCCAATCACATCAGATAATCCAAATCAATCGAATCACCAAAGAACCATGGAGGATGGGGAAAAACTAACTTATTAGGCTCCCCCAACAAGCTCTGCAAGCTAAGCAACACGCTCTGCACATTATAAACGGCAGACCATTTATCCTTCAAAATGTCTAGACAAATCCGACCTGAGAAGTCCACGTTCGGATGATAGATGGGGGTTTTGAAAAGAACCGTCGGAGGCGAGTAGGGGTAGTTGTTTGGGAAGGCAAAGGAAAGCTTGAGCGTTAGACCTTCGTAGGGTGTTTCGGTTGGCCCTGTTATCGTCGCTGTCCAGGAGAGCAGGTTTCCGTCGGCGTTGGGGAAAGCGGAGAGACCCGGAGATGGGGAGAGCATTAGTTGCATTAGCTCGGCTTGGAGGCTGGTTTGTTTGTTAGTTGGGGTTGCTCGATGCGGGGAGGAGGGGGTATGAGGAACGGGTACCGTTTGGTAACGCTCTGGGTGTCGTTGCGCTGAGAGGACGAGTCCAGTTTGCTGTCCTGGACATCAGGGGCTGAGTTCTGGGTGTCTTCCATAGTGTAGTCCATTGTGAGATGTAGGCGGAGGTGAGACGATCGGGTTAGTTAAAAGTTAAAGATGGCTGTTTGGGTTTGACGAGGAATGTGGTAGACGAGGTGGCGGCGGCGAGGAATGTGGAACTGGAAGAGGACGAAAACAGAATCGAGCCAAGAATAGGACTGTGTAGTAGAGTAAAGAGCTGGGGAATAACGGGATAGAGCTAGAGGAGAGAAGAGGAGAGGATGAAAAGAAGGAAAGAAATGAAGTTGTTTACTTTGATGGGGTTTTATTGATTGGTCGGGCAACGGTAGTCCTGTGACCGATAAGATATAACTAAGTACACCTTCCTTAGCAATCTCTTTCACACACTCTCTCTCTCTGGGATTTCCAGCATTAAACTACACTACACGTTTGTCTGGGTCATGCTAGCAGATATGGCCAGTTTTCGAAAATCTGAGATCGTGACACTGGCTTAGATGCACCAATCTTGAAGATCCACCAGATCTATTGGTCTACCTACTGTTGCTCAGATACCAGTGAGGGTAGGGGGCAGCTACCCCTACAACATTTACAGAATCCAGAGAATACATATACTAAGCCCAAGAATACTATTTTCTGTCTCTCCCCTTGGTTTCCCAGTATTAATGGGTTTGGGATCAATGGAGCTGATTGGGGTCGGCAGATAATTTATGAGAACGTACCCTGGCCATTACAGCTCTTCAGCTAATATGAGATAGCCACCTCCCACTGACGGACCTGGTTACATATTACATCTTCTTCTGCCGCTCTATGCAATTATTAGTATGACCGGCTAACCCGAACCCATCTTACTTCCATGGCTACCTATGGATACGTCTGATGGGTCTTTCTGTATATGGTTATCAGTTGATGTTCGACTGTCAAGTCCGAGTACAAATTGTCGAGGATAACTGACTAGCTGATGTACTAGAGATGAGGCTATTAAGTTGATTGCAACAGCTTGCCATGGACCACCATTGCACAACTTTCGCAAAATGGCTTCGTAGGGAGTATACAAATTTCAGAAATATATATTTGCATCAGCCGTATACCAGACAGAGACTGATACCGGGATACATATAATTTAGAAGATGAATGTCGAATTGATTTCACATTGCTCCTGCAGAATGACTTTAATTAAGATGAAGTAGTATACAGAGTGAAGTATAGATATTGAAGCCATTAACTTGCCAACACGCGACACGCTAAACCCGAGGGAGAAGGCGGACCGAAGGACTTCGAGGGGTCTGTGTTTACAGATCTAATCACCTTATCCACTCTGGATCTATCCTTCATTCTTCAAGTCACTCGTTATTTGTTTGTTACGTTTTCTGTTAAGTTTCTTCTCTCGCAATGCGTGATTCTCTACATATCCAGTCATTCGTTTAATCTATATACCCTGTCGCGTTAAAGTATATCTCAGCAACATGCACCACTCCCAACTTGCCCCATTACCCTGCGATCTCCCCTTTCGCATCGTATCCAAGACCATAGGTCAAGGCGCCTACGCATGGTACGTCCGTTTCCTTAAATATAGCTTCTATCCTAACTGTTACAGTATCAAAAAAGCCTGTCCCTCCCACACTGATTCCCCCATCTTTGCTGTCAAATTCATCCATAAAGAATACGCTGCCCGCCATGGAAAGATCAGTCCTCGACAATTGCAGATGGAAGCCACCGTTCACAAGCATATCGGCGATCACTATAATATAATATCCTTCTTTCAAACCGGCGAGGATAGCATCTGGCGTTGGATCGCTATGGAATTGGCCGATGGTGGGGATCTATTCGATAAGATCGAGGCTGATGAAGGTGTTGGAGAGGATATAGCTCATGTCTACTTCTCGCAACTCATTAGCGCAGTCGGATACATGCATTCGAAAGGGGTCGGACACCGAGATATTAAACCGGAAAACATGCTTCTAACCGCTGACGGGAACCTCAAAATCGCCGACTTCGGTCTCGCAACTCTCTTCGAATATAAAGGCGTCACGAAACTCTCCTCCACCTTCTGCGGCAGTCCGCCATACATTGCACCAGAGGTCATCTCATGCAGCAACAAAGGCCATTCATCCAGTGCTCCGGGGTACCGCCCTGACCTGGTGGATATCTGGTCCTGCGGCATTGTTCTCTTTGTCCTATTAGCAGGAAACACTCCCTGGGACAGTCCAACAGAAAATAGCTACGAATTCCACGAATATGTAACAACAAATGCTCGAACATCAGACGAACTCTGGCTAAATCTCCCACCCGCTACCCTCTCCCTCCTCCGCGGGATGCTGAATGTCGACCCATCCAGCCGCTTCTCATTAGAAGACGTCCGCCGTCACCCCTGGTACACAAGACCAAACCCCCACCTTCTCCCAGATGGCCAACTCAGCGACCCAATAAACATAGCAACAACGATGTTCGAATCCCTCCACATCGACTTTACCCAAAACCCTCTCCCAACAGGAGAAAGTTTCGGACCGGATAGAATGGAAACAGACGACAGCACCGCTCTATCATCCTCTCCAACCCGTCTCTCCTCTACTCAACCCGAACTCCCAAGACACGATATGCTCGTCGACTGGGACACACCCAATCTCCCAACAACGACAATCTCCTCAACCCAACCTACA
>MVGC01000092.1:0-63040 GCA_003589665.1 Aspergillus sclerotialis
CCCCTAGTCCACTTAATCTCCTCTTCATTCTTCTTTTTACACTCTGATCGACAGACTTGCTGTCTTCCTCTCCTTCCATCTACTACTACTTCCCACTTAACTCTTCCTTCTTTAACCTATCTATCTAACCTGTGTAACTATCTCCGATATTTTCGCACTCTTCTTTTTTTTACATTCTGATCTATTCGATTATTATTCTTTGTATTCCTATTGTCTTTTTTCTTTTCTCTCCTTTCCTTCATCTCGCTTCATCTCCAGATCCATTCTAGAAACCAAACCAACTTTTAAACTGTCTGGAAGGACCGCCTTGCAACCCTGGTTCACCCTCACGAGGTTATCACATACTCTATTTAAATCTGCGGTTACATTATTGTTGACCTGTCTTATCTTCACCGGGAACAAGCTTCCGAAAGCTTTCAAGCATGCTGAGTGGCTCTTGTACGGCTTTCTGTCTTTGACTTTCCCCGTTGTTCAACGATTTCATGGCACACCAACCGTCTTCTAAGGTTGCACGCGACTGCTGTGGAAAGCGTTTCGTCCCTTAACCTAGCGAATCGCTGTCGGACAAACACCGTACAGGCAGGGTACGTTGTCTCAGCCCTATCCACCAAACCGGTGTCCTCCACCCTCAGTTCTCGGTCAATGAGTCTCACCTCATTTGCTCACTTTTTTTTTTTTTTGTAGAATTCGATTTTCTCCTAGTTTTTTTTCTCTCGAGGGGCGGCGGTTTTTGTTTTGTCGCCACTACCCGTCGAGACTCGCCGTTGCTTTTATTAGAAGCGGGATCTTCTGTTGAAGGCAAATTCATCTGTGTCAGCTGTGCCCTGAGTTGTGGATAGTCCACGATTGGCCATCACTGCGCTTACTCCATTGCTCTTGTTGCCTCAGATCACGTATTCAACCACTTACCTGTGTTGTATTCCTTGAATACGACAAGACCCGCTTTCCATTCTGATATATGCGGCCCAGCTGCGATTCGGTCCCAGAATGGATTTTCCACGGCTGACACCGCCGGCGATCAGTATTAACGACGTCAATGGTGGCCATGACACTTCTCACTCCTCCAAGGCATCTCAACCCTCGACATCTGGACAACTCTTATCAACATCTGGTCCCATGCCCATTCCATCAAAAGACATGTCAACCTTTGCTCCTCCGCCACTACCTCCTCCCCCGCGTATCAATGACCTTGAGAATGGTCATGACGCCGGTTGGCTACACGCAAACCCGCAGGGGCCCTGCAGGCTTGCCCCAATAAACCCCAGTTCGAGTTTGTATGGCGGCAACCGGACAAATCCGGCCGGCCGAGGCGAACCAATGGCTTTGGATGATCGCGATGGTAGACAGAGTGACCTACTGCTTTCTACAAGCCCTGAGACTTACAACAAATTAGAACCGCCTCGGTTAATGGACGGTCTTCGAAATTCTACCCAAGTCAACCCACCCGGTCCAATGTGAGTGTTGAAGCTTGAAAGCACCTATCCGGCTGCCGACCCACCGTGTTTTGCTCTAGTGATCATGTTTTTCATTGATACTGACTTTATGGCAGTCTGGAAGGTGAGCGGGGCTTTTCTCTACGAAGTGTGAAGGATTCGTCCGATGCATATGACCAGCATCTTCTATCAAAGATAGGAAAGCCACTTTCTCCAAGGCAATCTGTTAGTCAGGGGGCTGAAAACAAAGGTCCCTTATCGACATTGCCCATCCCATCGAGAAATTGCGGCAGTCTGCCGTCTCCTGGGTCGGATTCATCGATGCTTGATGTAAGGTGGCACAATAGCCCACAGTCAGGAGTGGTATCTCCTGGTTCTAAGGTGGGCTGGAGAGATTATGCCGACTGTAGAAGTCCAAGCGCCGAAAGCAGTGCACCGTCTTCTGCAGTTGATTTCGACCACTCGGCTTATTTGCGTGATGTTTGCCGACGACGAGGTATGACGACATCGCAGTACGATGATAGCTTCAGTCTTCCCAGCCGATCAAATAGAGGAAGCTATGATCAGGGGGCTTTCTCGGATGCCGAGGGTGAATTAGGCTCGGAGGATCCTTTGCAGTCACGATATATGATCAACCTGCGTGAGCCGACGCCACCTTATCTAGATCCGTCAAAAACAGGGACAAAACGAAGGGCATCATCCCCACCACGCGAGTCGACGAATGATGAGAGATTTGGACTTCACCTTACGACAAGTAACGGCGATCTTTCCCAACGAAGAACGACAGGACATCCGTTCACGAACACCCTCTCTGTCAGCACCAGTTACGCTCCAAGCCAAGGAAGTCTTTCCACCGCTTCGTCACTCAGTGTGCGAACGTCAGGATCTTATTCATCAGCTCGTCTATCAATAGGAGGCAGCAGTATGACCAGCACGTCGCCCTACGACCGACTCTCGCCTGTAGGACTTTCACCAAATTCGGATCTCGACTCCTTGCATGAGAAGTCGTTACTGCAACCTAGTTCTCCTGTCGCGTTTGCTCCTCAATCAAACATGAGAAATGTTCCCTCTTCGAATACCTTAGAACCGCCTAACCCAAATGCTCCAAGGAAGATGACCTTACAAACCAACCTCGGTGCCCCGAGACCCCCGCCACCTAAGATCGGCGGATTGTATCTCTGCGAATGCTGTCCCAAGAAGCCAAAGAAATTTGACAATCCAGAGGAGTTACGGTAAGTTTCTGTCATATTATGTCTGACCCACGTAACTGAGGGACTGTACAGAGCGCACGAGATGGAGAAGCAGTATTCATGTCAATTCTGCAACAACCGGTTCAAGAACAAGAACGAAGCCGAGCGACATCAGAACTCGCTACATTTACGACGCCATTCCTGGTCATGTGCCGCGCTACCAAGTTACCAAGCAGCATTCCATCCGTCGGGATCGCCTTCGTCGCAAACGAACTCGGGTCCTTCCCACGACACATGTGGTTACTGCGGAGAGGAATTCCCCAATTTCCCTCAACCGGACTGGGACCGCAGGTTTGAACATCTGACCAGCGTCCATAAATTCGGCGAATGCAACAATGCGAAGAAATTCTACCGCGCCGACCATTTCCGCCAGCACCTGAAGCATAGCCACGCAGGGACCAGCGGGAAGTGGACGAACATTCTGGAAAATGTTTGCATGAAGGAGGAACCTCAGTCGGAAGCGAAGGCTGAGAACAGAGGGCCAACAAACGCGGGCGGTAGCGGAACGGGTTCGACTCCCCAGGGAACCAGTGGGAGTGGAACCCTCGTTTCGAATAACATCAGCGAGATCCTCAGTGGATGCTGACACTGATTTCGTCACCGATCTACCCATCACATTAAGCGACACTGAAATCAAATCATTCACGGGATGGATAGATATTCGATTCCCAATATAAACACACCTACGTACCTAACCAATACATACCACTTAACATTACGACACGACACGACACGACCTACCTACCGTTTGTTTTATCTTCTCTCTCTTCACATGAGGAAGGATCCCGGAGTCTTGGATTGATTGATTGATTGATTGTGGATACATATATGTATATGGTGCATAAGGGTTGGATTGGATCGGACTGGACTGGTTTTGGCTTTCGCATTAGGTTATTCTTCCTGTCTGCTTTGTTGTTTTTGGATGGTAATAAGTCGCCTGAATGTTGATGGCAGAATTGCATATACCTTGTTTCGGTGACGAATAGTCGGACTGTTTATGTAGTTCGGATAAGCTTGGTAGGATGCATGGCTCTATATACGAGAGGGGGGGGGGGGGATTTATATGTAGATGAGACGGGATGAGATGAGGTGGATGGGTAAAAGATATATATACATATACAAATACAGATATATAAAATAACCTTGATATAAGATACCATGTAGCACTGGGTAAATCGGTACGGTACAGTGTTCGATAGAGACTCTGATGGAAGTGACCGCTCAGATATAGACATGTACTACCTAGGTAGGCGACCCCCGGCTGTTCCTAGCTTCCAAATAACTTGCTTGACCAGGCCACTAACCCGTTCGAAAGAATGTATACACAGATACAGACATCTGATCTCAAGACTCTATCGACTAAATAGACAGCCGTTCGTCTACCCTTATACGTAAGGGGAGAGAGTGACACTGACTTGTTACGTAGATCTGGGTTTGTATAGATAGACCAGAAGTCTGATAGATTAAACTGGTGTACTGTTTATGTCTTAGCGAAGAGAACCTGGTCTTCTTTGTCTTTTCTTCTAGGATTGATCAAGTATACGTAGTAGTGTGGTAGTGTTCCTAAGTAGTAAGAAGCGAAGCGGAAGGAATGGGTCAGGGTTCAGAATTGGAAAGGGGTATCGTGAGCAGTTTCATGCCCTGGTTATGTAGTTGAGAAACCCTCAGGTGGAACGTGAAAATGAAGGTATCATTGTGTATGAATACTGTTCATTCACATGTTAG
This sequence comes from Aspergillus sclerotialis, assembly GCA_003589665.1. Taxonomy (NCBI): domain Eukaryota; kingdom Fungi; phylum Ascomycota; class Eurotiomycetes; order Eurotiales; family Aspergillaceae; genus Aspergillus; species Aspergillus sclerotialis. The sequence continues at coordinate 4,409 of MVGC01000092.1, forward strand.
CAGACACAAGATGCACCAGGTTAACCACGCTTAGCTGTGTCCGAGATAAGATCATAAGAAGAATCGGGACAGATCGGGAAATCGGTCAAGGTGAAGAAAGCAGAAAACAGACCGGAATAAGAAAAGACAAAGACCAGGAATAATTCTCGAAGACATCACATCCCGCGGTCCGAAGCACCTCGGTATGTTGTTTAGTGGAACCAGCCCTACTGTAGGAGACACTGATATACGTCATTGGATTGCGGAAAATCATTGTTCATTCATTGATTGACAAAGTCCAGCATCGTCAATTGGCCAGATAGTATGGATCAAATTATAAGTCATAAGACACTGATATATAGAAATGCCCGATGCAAGGCGCAAAAGAAAAAGACGAACATTCACTCGTGGTAATGAAACAAGAAAAAAGAGAGTGAAATCATAGCGCGCCAAAAGTAGATCATGCAAATCAGATGAATCATTTATTCAGATGTTGCTGCTGAGAACCCGTGAGATCGTCCATAAAGCCACTCCACAGTTCCTTGATGATTCCTGATTCCCTGGCCTTTTTCCCATTCTGTCGATTCAGTTCTTCACCAAATCGGGACCGGCCCACCGTCTCTGTCAAGGAAAACGGGTCGATGTCGACCGAGTGATTGTCAACCACCTCGCTCATTGGGCTTGCCGCGACTTCGGAGCCAGCACCTGATACTGTATAGACCTGAGGCTTCATTGGTGGGGCCGACTCGACGGTTTGGTTTCCATCATAGCCCGCCGAGGTGCTGTGAATTTCGGGGAGGACCGGAACACGAGGACCGGCGCGGGGAGCTGGGGTTTCAACTTCGTGCATGGATGGCAAGTAAACGAAGTCAACTGTGGAGGAGTCCTTGACGCCTTTTTGGGCGCGGGAGGTGTTGAACTGGCGACTGGGAGTTCTAAGAAGTATGTTAGTTTCGGTGATGGGTATTATATAGGAAGGGGGGGGGGGGGGGGGGGGCTGCTGGGCTGCATACTCAGCGAATGCACTGCCATTGATTCTCCTCATGGCGATGCTGAACGCACGGGACTGAAGGATGTCGTTGTTGGTGAGGCGTTCAACGAGCTGTATTAGATCTGATTAGCTAGGGAAATATCTACACAGCGGAGTGATGCATACCTCGGATTTGCTGCCGGCTGACCTCAATGAGCGCTTTATGCACTCATTTTTGAGGTCTGCCAGGGTGTAGCTGACATAGAGGGATGATCGGTCCGAGGAATTGGTTGGGGGAGCTGAATGAGATCCAGTGATGTGTAAGTTACGGCGGAGGTATGGAGTGGCTGTATTTTGCTGAGAGAGCACACGAAGGGCGCGCAACGAGGTTGAACGAGGAGCAGCCATTGCGGTGGTTTATATAATAGGTGTAAGACAGGCGGCTTTCTCGTAGCTATATATTAGGAACAGAGGTCAGAAGGGTGTCCAAAAATTATAGGAAATTGGAAGAAATTCAATGGCAATAAAACGAAGACAGATAGGATGAGAAAAGAGAAGGGATGACGAAGGTAGATATAAATAGGATAGGGAACGTACTTCACTAATTGTTTGTAGGGACCGTTGGGGAGGGAAAGCAAGTAGTTGAGTTATCCACTCTCAATCCACCGGGGCGGTCTAGCCAAGTCCGGCTATGGGAATTACGGAGAAAATAGTGAGAACTCCGGAGTGGGGAGCTAATCCAGATTTAGATTGACTATTGATTCCAAAGGGAAATCAAGTAGGCAGAAGGAATGTTGGAAGAGTAGGTAGAATAAAAAGAAAAGAAAGTAAGAAAGAAAGGGAAAGAGGGGGTTTTAATAAACCCAGCACATGATCTCGTTTTCGTTGTTCTACTTTACTTTACTTACTTGTACACTCTGACACTCTCTGGTTCCTCCCAACTCTATTGTTAATTGGCTCTTTCCCGGGGAAAATCGCTCTGTTCTTGTGTCAAAGTCTTTGGGAAACCTGCAGATCGTCAGGGCAATACTGCATTCCTCATTGATCGAGGTTCTCCTCATTACGTATATCTTAATAATTGGTGGGATTCTTTCTTCACCTCGCATCTCCAACTTTCCATTCTGAATTTCCCCGGATTCTCTTTGGTACACTGTTAACCGTACTTTCTGGTCTAGACCTGGATGTATCGATGAGTCATCCTGATGCCTGAATTCCAAGTCAGCCAGCCAATCGTCGATCACGGGCAGATCTCAATCCGCGGCAAAGTCTGCTGATTCGATTCACCCGGAAGCGGTTCCGGTTAAGCATCTGCCAAATCCTCGGTGTCAATTTCGGACATGGACTCATTCTCCGGCTATTGTCTGTTTCTTCGGACACATCATTTACCTAGGTAAAGTAAGTATGCGGTAGATGGGTTTTGTACAGCTGCCTCATACAACCCTCAGTTAAAGTCATCAATCATCATCATTCATTTCTACACCGGAAAAATGCCTAGTATGTACAATGACAGAAATAAATCTATACCCATCGTACCACTTCTACAGTTTCGAATCTCTTTGCCGGCCCTTTGCAACGGCCCGAGCGTACGGATGTGAACGCGTGCTGGGAACTAAGTGGTCGACATCGGCCGTGTGGACCAGGTCGGGACTAGCTTCGTCCAATGTAGTGATCCCATTGTTCCGCATGGCTGTTTGCAACTCGTCTTGCATGACTGTCGACGCGTGGTTAGCCAGAAATCTAGAAATCCTCAGGAACATTACTAGCTTGGGCACCGGGCACCACTCACTGTCTATCAAATGTTCGACGCCGTCCTGGCCATAGTTGGTTGCAAATAGCATGCTGCGTCCCATGCCCACCGCTGTTGCACCCAAGCAAACAGCTTTGAGAACATCAGTTCCTCGTCGAATCCCACTGTCCACGTATATTTCCATTCTCTCAAAGATTTCTGGGCACCGTTTATGAAGTTCAAGCAATGTGATGATCGATGGCGGGCTGGTATCAAGGTTGCGTCCTCCATGATTGCTAAGCAGAATGCCATCTAGACCAGCGTTCATCGCTAGAATTGCATCATCTGCCGACATAACTCCCTTGAGACACACTGGAAGATGAGTTTGTTTGCGTACCCACACTAGATCTTCCCATGTTAACCCAGGGTCGATGAATCCGGCCATTACTCGTCCAAGTCCACCTCCTTTCTTGTCATTCTGCGCTTTCGATGGTGACATAGGAACTGAAAGTGTTTCATCCGCCTTTACTCGTTCATCTGCTTCTCGTTTCCCTGGCCATGCAGCATCGACAGTCACAAAGATAGCTTTGATATTAGGATTGGCTGAGCATTGTCGGAGCAAAGCAGCCGATTTCTCACGGTCCCGGTTAACATACAGCTGAAAGAAGAAGCTCGCCGATGGAGCAGCATTGCGAAGTTCTTCCATCGTGTACGACGAGTTGTTCGATATCTGCTACTAGTTAGATGCTGTCCTTAACGTACGAGTTTGAACATACGCATTGCACAATCCCCTTGCTCTCACACGCCCTTGCGATAGCACACTCGCCGTCTGGATGAATGAGCTTGGCCATAGCCGCCGGACTCACGAAGAGAGGAAGATTGCAATCAACTCCGAGTATCTTTGTTCGCGAATCGACCGAGCGGACGTTTCTTAGCACCCTCGGTCGAAACCATATGCGGTCAAAGCAAGATTTGTTAGCATCTCTGGTGATTAAATCCGTGGCGGCACTAGAATAAAATGCCCATGCTTTCTTGCTGGCCGTTTTGGACGCCACAAGCTCGAAATCATAGGAGTTAATCAGCGACTGCAGGGGCGGCTTCTCATTATCGAGGACAACTTTGGGATTCTCGCCTGGAGGCGGTTTGACCCAATTGTCGTTGATTGTCGACTCATCGAGAACTCCCTTGTACTTCTCTGGGGACAGGTTTGCTTTTATAACACCCGGTGTATGGACTTCAGAATATGCCTTTGTAGCATCCCGACCTGCATACTTCAGGATAACTGCCCTAGATTAGCCATAGGTACTTGACGTACATATCTTCCTTCGCTTACTTGAAGAGCCCCCGGGATGTTCCTCCAAGAAATCTGTCACATCCCACACCTTGTTATCCACAACAATCCAACAATCCTCGGGAGTATTATGCCCAGAGATTTGCTGAACTGACAGAAGCTTCTGATCCCCCATTCTGGTAAATCTTTTCTCTTAACAATGCACGGGAGTTATCAAAGATACATTAAAATAATCAACCAGAAGATTAAATACAACAGCTGGAGAAAGACGAACAAGGATCAAGGAGCCAAAGAAGTTGACAAAAATGCGGAGAGAAAGACATTGGTTCCACAGCGGCCTTACCCCGGACTAGACGCCGAGTTGAATGGTCTTGCTTACTCTCTGCTATGTGAGGGGTTGCTCTTCGTGATTTTCTCTCGGTCGAATGCGGAGGTTTTCCGATATACCTCGACACAGTCGGGGTTCTCACCGATGGCATTAAAATGATTATGTAATTATGCAATTGTGCAGCCACATTTCAATTTGTGGCTGAGAACTTCTCATTCGGTGGCATCATCTTGGTTGGCTTATTCCATCGGCAAGTCAAGGACTAGGAGGATCTGCCCCCCCTAATGCGTGTAGGGTTTTCTGCTGGCAAAGCCCTAAATACTCTTGAAAGTAGTATCGCTGTAACTAGAGGACAGTTCATATCTTTACAATCACGATCTTGTCTTGATTCAGGTATGTCTTATCTGGCTTTGTTCAGCACTCCTGTTTGTTTGGAGTAATAGATATAAATTCATTTAAAGAAGAGGTTGGTATTTTGTATTAACCCAGAGATTTATAGCAGCCCATTCCAGATTCTTTACGTCTTCGACACATACGTACCTTCGTCCTTTGTTGTCCAGACAAGATTTCTCTCCACATTCACGGAAATATTCTTCTACTTTCAAAATGGGTGATGCTGCTAGTAGTAAGCCTTTGAGATATGTTGATGTAACTTTTTGGCCGCATTCACATTATTATAATGCCCTAACCAAACAAAATAGATCGGAATCAACCTAAGTGATCCCGTATTCAGAGGAGAATACCATGGGAAACAAGTCCACGATGATGATATGGATGATATTATTGAGAGAGCCCGTAATATGGGCTGTTTGAAATTCATGGTCACAGGGTCAGATTTAGAGGAATCTCACCGTGCAGTCCAAATTGCTAGCAAGTACCGTAAGTAAACGCATTTCCCTATTTCATCTACCTTCTTCCGCCACTAATCTCTCAAACAATAGCGGGCTTTTGCTACGGAACCGTCGGTGTTCATCCATGCCAGGCAAAGCTGTTCGACAGCCATCCGGGTGGTCCGTCGAAATTACTCGATGAGATTAAGACTCTGGCATTAGAATCCAAAAAAGCTGGTCATGCAGTTGCCTTTGGGGAGATCGGCCTTGATTACGATCGACTATTTCTGAGTCCCAAGGACCAGCAACTAAAATACTTTGAAGCTCAACTGGATGTTGCGGTTGAGATCCAACTACCGCTATTTCTTCATTCCCGAGCTGCAAGTGAGGATTTCGAAAGACTACTTGCGCCGAGATTGGAAAAACTCCCAAGAGGAGGATTAGTTCATAGTTTTACTGGGACTATGGAAGAGATGAACCGGTTGGTAGCTCTGGGAGTTGATATCGGTGTCAATGGATGCAGTTTGAAGACCGAGGAAAATCTCGAGGTGGTCAAAGCTATGCCGTTGGATCGGATTCAGATCGAGACTGACGGTCCTTGGGTATGCAAGCCTTCATTCCATCGATGGTTCCTGAATATACTGATTCTGGACTATAGTGTGAAATCCGTCCTTCTCATGCTTCCTCAAAATACCTAGAAGGAGCACCAGCTCTACCCAAATCAGTCAAAAAGGAAAAATGGCAAAAAGGATGCATGGTCAAAGGCCGGAACGAACCTGCTGCCATTGCCCATGTCGCCCATGTTATTGCCAAGGTCAAAGGAATCTCGGTTGAGGAAGTTTGCGAGGCGTAAGTCACTTTCTGGAGCTATCTACTGGTGGTTTCCCTTGTTCTCACTGACTATTCTTTGTGTAGGGCTTGGAACAATTCGATTAAAATGTTTGGACTTGGAGAGGAATCCTAGCGCGTCTCCGTCCACGAGGCGCATGGTTAGCTCCTCGGCGTGTATTCTTTATAGAACGTCAGTTCATCTACCAATAGACTGGTCATTCTCGAGTTTTCGACTCCTTATTAGGGTCGTATGGGTATAGACACCTGGAATTCTTGTCTATTACGTCAGCAACCCTTCCCATGCAATATACTCATTCTTAAAAAGAAATATAATGTTTTTTGATTCCCAGTTACTTATTATTATAACTGATATGTGGCTAATAATATAACTAGATGCTTTCATTGTTACAGCATATTGGATCTGTACTGTTAGGAGTGAGAAGTATCACAAAGTCAAGCTGCAGGCAACCAACCCTATTACCTCACTACCTACAAAAGATGGGAAAACAATATGCCGTTTCTGGAAAAGAGAATAGCCTTCCAAGTTGGCTTAGCGCCTTATAGGCGGAGAGTGGGTTACTCCATTAAGTGCTCTCCTGCTGGACTTGACCCTGCCTCTACTTCTGTGTCTCCTGCCTCTTCTCTCTTCCCAATACCTTCCTGCTATCCTCTTTTAACCAATCCTATCGACAATCTCATAACAAAATGCATCTCTTCGATATCTACCCTTCTTCTGATATTCCTGTTTTCTCTGTCAGTTGCTTTGCGTTTTAGTTGTATTGAGAAGCCTTTTCCATCCTTGGTATCGCCCGACCTTGGGATATCGAGTTCATTAGCTCTTACCCTCGTTTTTGACTACTAGTCATATCAAACAGGTGATTCCTATCAAAGGTTCACTCTATTGTGTGTTTCTACAGTTTTCGTCTTTGTTTTCATTGACGGTTTTCCACTTCCTGCAAGCGTGTTAAGCATACAGCCATCTAAACAGGAAAGCACGCGTCCGCTCCCTCCATACCTTCCTTTATTACCTTTATCTTTATTTTGATACAAAAGCAATGGCTCTGCCGTTAATTCAGAATACTTCAAGCAACTCGCTCAAGAGTTTGGCTGGTGAGTTTCTTTCCATGAAAACATGCTTGTTGTCTTGCTTCAGCCACCTTGGCCTATACTATCGAACGCCGAGACAGAAAGTTTCTAACTTGCCCTATAGAAGACGGTCATGTCAAGGGTTCACCTAAGGACAAAACCGACAAACAACTTGAATTGCCGATCAACTTTGGCGAGGTTGTTAAAGGCGTTTATCGCAGCTCATTCCCGCACCCAAGGAACTTTCCCGCGTTAAAGAAGCTCAGACTAAAGACAATTATGTATATCTTTCTACAATCTGTTACTCGAACTCAACTAACAGAGCAGGACAGCACTCTAGTCGATGAGCCCTACACTTACGCTCACGAGGAGTTCATCCGTGAGAACAACATCACTCACCATAGAATCCTTGTGCAAGCCCATAAGGATCCCAAGACACGCAACCCAGACACGGTGTTCAACAGCATCCTCCAGATAATACTCAACCCGGCTAATCACCCTATTCTGGTGCATTGCAACAAGGGCAAAGTAAGATCATCCTATCACACAATCTAACAACAAGCAGCTAACCCCATCTAAAGCATAGAACCGGCTGCACGGTCGCGTGTTTCCGCAAGACTCAGAAATGGCCCATGTCAGACATTATCGCTGAGTACCGCAAGTATTCATTCCCGAAGAGCCGCGACCTTGATGAGCGCTTTATCTTCGAGTTTGATATTTCGAACATTGCTCGTCTTGCTGAAGAGGTCAATGCTTCGGCTTGGGGCCTGTCCGATCTTGCGAAGTCTCAGCTTCGTGCGCCGTCCAGCGTCTTTGATGCTGCCGGCATGTTCTAGCTTGGGTTAATGCATCATTGGGCTTGCAAATGGCGTTAGGTATTTCGTTCTTGTTGGTTACGGTAGGCGCTACTGCTGCTGCTCATTCAGGGTGGGTTTTGTGGAGTTGGTGGACGTTGATATCTTATGATATGGAGTTGGAGGATTGCGTTGTGGAATGGATTGTCCGCTTTTTTTACCTGTATTGACCAGATCTTGCTGGATATGTCTGATAAATCAGTGCCGATAAACCATCCCATGCTGTATTGAATCCAATTTTCTTCCATGCAATCAGGGCGGTTATACAAGTTGATGAGCTACAGCAATCGACGAAACGGCTTTCAATCTATTCATTATGTATATATTATGTATATACAGGCATTAAGTATACAGCATAGGAGCTATTATCCAGGTAGCTTCTTCTATATGACAAGGCTCCTGTATTAATGAGTAGAACCTGACCCAATTATACCTGGTAAAAGGAGTAACACAGCGCAAGCTAGTCTATAGCTAATCGCAAAGCATAGGAGAATCGTCTCTCGTCTCAAGTTCATTATCAATGGTATTAGAGCTGCTAATTATGATCTCTTCCGATGGAATCATGAGCATTTCAGAGTCGCTCATATTGCTCTGATATGGAGGACTGCCAGAGAGGGATGAGGTTGGTATTAAACAGGGGCTTGAAGCATATTCTTTCGGTAGAGGGATATCATTATCGTGGTTTTTGACAAAACTGTTCCTCTGACTCCCAAAACACCACGGGCTTGGGTTGTCAAGGTCCACTATTTCCTCGTCGAAGGGGGAATTGTCTAATATACCAATTGGGATGTCAGTATGACTCTCGGCTAATAAAGCCAGTAGATTATCTTACCTTGCTCTTCATCACAGAATATTAGTTCGTCTTCCATCTCCTCTTCTGTTAACAAGTTGTAGTCCTCGTCCTCATCGTCTTCGGCATCACCCAGGTCTGAAAGGTCGTCAAACGGGGGCTCCTCGTTTGCAATGAATGCAGAATCTAAAGGACTCAACTTCCGTGATGCTGTTGATTTATAGAGCTGCTTTTGTGCAATGCGCCAAAGAGAGCTTTGAATTGCCGTCCTTGTACTAACTGTTTTCCCTTGTGAAGATGTGTCCTCTCCGGAATGTCGACAGAGTGCCATAAGAGTGCAGATTCCCTGTTGTAACGCTGAGCTCTTGCTTCTTCCGGCAATAGAAGCTAAAGATTTCGCAATTGATGGGATGAACTGGGCACGTTGATTCATTGCCTTGTTTCAGAAGATGTTAGTGATTTGTAAATGTGAGAGGGTACGTGGACATGGCCTACCTCAGAGTATCCCAGACTAAAGACAGTCGGGGCAAGTTCAGACAGTCGGACCAAATCGTTATCTTTGCCCTTTTGGATTTCTTTCTCGACGCGTACTGGTTTCGGGGTTATAAGACTTCGAATTCCTATATCAAGCAACTTATTGAAGTGTTGTGTATATGGGGAATTGTTTTCCTTGTATTGCAGTGAGTTCTCTTGTAGATAGATGTAAGGAGGGTACGTCAAATTGGGGTGGGCTTCCTGTAGTTCTTCCAAGATTTCCGAGTCGGGGTCTCCAAGCGAATTGGTGCTAGCCGTGTTTTCCAGTGGTAAGTACTGTGTCTGGGATGATGCAGGTGAAACCTGAAAGTCGCTCTGTGGGCTGTTTTCGCTTTCTGTCCTTGAAAATGTACACAAAGGAGTATACACCAGTTGTTCCGGCTTAAACCTGGTAACATCCTGCTTGAACTCATACTCAAGAGAGACTGTAACCGATGATAGGCTGGCAGTTGGAATACCAGTAGGAGGGACAGCATCGGCAAAACTTTGTAGAGTCTCTGGCAACCGGTAGACTTTCGAATGTGATGTTCGACCTGTCAGTTTGCGTAGTCCAAAGTAGAGATGAATGCTGCTGGGATCTATGTAGCTGGAACTTTTGAATAATGCCCCCAGACCCAAGTCTGACCAAATCTTATTAAGCTCAATTAGTAGCAATACCAAAGCGCCTTTAATATAGTGCACAGATACCTTTGAATTGCGGAGGAGCTCTCCAGCCTGAGAGAAAAATATCGGTGCAGGATAAACAACTGGATGTACACTTAAACAGACGTGCAGCTTGAGCTCTGGTGCTTGGGTTATCCATATTTGTCTCGATTGGAGCAACCGGGATGGTAGTCCAGGATCTTTCGAATCAACCGTTTCTGGATCGAACAGGACTTCTGCCGAAGCATTTAGGGTAAGGCTCAAGTTTGGGTCTAACATGTGGAAAACACCTCTACCCAAATTAATGGGGAGGGTCATTCTGTTGACCTTGGATAAAAGAGAGGATGCAACATAATGTTCAGGAGAAAATTGGATACTCGATGGATACTGAATATAACTCTTACAAACAGTAAAAGCACCTGACTTGTACAGTACAAATAGTGGATAATTACGTAGGATGATACATTATTTATGCAATATCAGTAATCAGGTTGGAACCATATTAGGCTTTAAAAAAGTAAACATAAAGAAACAAGGGCTTATTCTTGTTCTTCAAGTTTCAACGAATCGTACAAAAGTTTGGAAATATACCGTTAATCCCTTCCTTACTGATGCTTATTGACAGCTGCTCGCCCCATCACGTGCATCCGCGAATAAGTGGCTGCGAATCATCAAAATGTCTCCCATTCATGATCCCTACAGTCAGCGATGTCCCAGGGCGACAGACACAATGGTCCCCTGGGTGATCAAAATGGCCTTGAATCCCATTCCCTTCTCCCCATGTCCTCCACTGATGACCAAGAAGATTTGGTAGTTTATCCCGGCCCAACCAGTCCGTCTCCGCCTCGCAACCCGCCTGTCCTTAGCACGCAGCTACAGTCGTCTATTTCCCAACCTACGCCAGATGGACAACCTCGCACTCCTCGTACAACGAATCGTGTCCGGTTTGACATTGATGAAGAGTCGGAAGGGGAGCTTCGTTCAAATGACCACCCCCGCCACTCGGAGGATTCGACATGGTTGGAGGAAGAGGACTATACGACTGCCCAATATGGATCACAGAGGGGCGATACTGCCCAGAGGACCCCTCTGCTGACCGACATCGAAGCTCCTAGTGTGACCCTTGCTACCTCCGAAGACTTCTTCCCTGAAGAACACCTGGAATCTGCCAGACCAAGGAGCGGAATGCGGATGGCCTTTATGAACATGGCGAATAGCATTATAGGAGCCGGTATCATAGGACAGCCTTACGCGCTTCGACAGGCAGGAATGACCATGGGAATAATACTGCTGATTGGACTTACCATCGCAGTAGATTGGACAATCCGATTGATCGTCGTCAACTCTAAACTGAGTGGCGCGGACTCGTTTCAGGCGACAATGCAGCACTGTTTTGGGAAAACAGGACTCGTTGCGATTTCTGTTGCTCAGTGGGCTTTTGCTTTTGGCGGTATGATTGCATTCTGCATCATCGTCGGCGATACTATCCCACATGTGCTGGGCGCTCTGTTTCCCTCCCTTCGAGACATGTCATTCCTCTGGCTCCTCACTGACAGGCGAGCGGTAATTGTAATTTTTGTTTTGGGTGTCTCATACCCGTTGTCTTTGTATCGGGACATTGCCAAGGTGCGGTACCCCATGATCTCAGCCCGTAAAAAAAGCTGATGGGTGATAGCTGGCGAAAGCGTCCACTCTGGCGCTGATAAGTATGCTAGTAATTGTGATCGCTGTGATTACTCAAGGATTCCGCGTTCCTTCTGAGTCTCGAGGGGAGGTAAAGAGTATTCTTTTCGCCAATTCTGGTTTCTTCCAAGCAGTCGGGGTAATATCTTTCGGTATGTGCTCCTTCTCCTGAGCATATTAGCAGACATACTAATGGTTCACAGCATTTGTTTGCCGTGAGTTCTATCGTATTTCCCAATTTTTTTTTTCGACGACTGACCTTTCCAAGACCACAACAGCCTGTTGATCTATGGTTCTCTTAAAAAGCCGACACTAGATCGCTTTGCGAAAGTCACCCATTATTCTACAGCAGTGTCTCTGTTAATGTGCTTGACTATGGGCATGGCGGGACTTCTTTTCTTCGGGACTAAAACACAAGGAAATGTCCTGAACAATTTCCCGTCGAACAATATCATGGTCAACATAGCTAGATTGTAAGATATGATTCATCATGGCCAGGCATTGAGCTAACTCCAATTAGCTGCTTCGGTCTGAACATGCTCACGACCTTGCCACTTGAGGCATTTGTATGTCGGGAGGTTATGACGACGTACTACTTCCCCGATGAACCATTCAACATGAACCGCCACTTGATATTCACTAGCTCTCTTGTAGTGACGGCCATGGTTATGTCTTTGATCACCTGCGATCTTGGTGCTGTTTTTGAGCTGATAGGCGCTACAAGCGCTTCTGCTCTGGCTTACATCTTCCCACCCCTGTGCTATATAAAGCTGAGCAATACCGGTCGAATGGCGAAAGTCCCCGCCTACCTGTGTATAGCTTTCGGGATAATCGTTATGGGAGTCAGTCTCTTGCAAGCAGTTGCACAGATGATAAAGAGTAGGTCAAATTGTCGCACCTGCTTATTTTGTTTCTGAAAGAGATTCCTTGCTAACTATGTTCCTTTATTATAGATGAGGGTGGCGCCCAGACCTGTAGTGCTTAGCGCGAAGTATTCCTGTCTCATCCATAGGTCTTCATTCCTTGGACTGGTATTTAAACCCAGTTCGAATCTATTCCTTAGATTCAATGTATATATATGTACATATGCGAATAAGATTTTTTTTCAGCAAGTGCGGTAAGCAGAACACGGCCTCGTTGACAAGGGAACTAGAGGTCATACGTAGGTACCTCTTAGAATTCCTAAGTACCCGACTTATACCCTTTGCAGGAATATTTGAGTGCTATTTTCAAAGATACTCTTCGCTTCACCTGTTGTCAGGACTAATGCCAGGAGTAGTAAGAAAAAGCGACATTTTTTGTGAACTCGGTGAAGAGTGAAAACTAGACCCCCATATTTTCTATAGCTCAATCAACAAGGCTCTAATAAGAAATAGTTATCAAAGAATACATGGTTAATAGTTGCGGGATCAGGACTGTAAATGTTGCTGATAATAAAATTTACCAATTCTTCCTGGTTTTATCTTATGTTCTTTTGTGCTATGATTACGCATCGCACTAAGAGGGATATTGGTAAATGTAGATTAAGTATGCTAAGACTTGGATGGAGTATGAACAGCAGGTACCTTATCTTTTTATTCAGGTAGATTTTTGCGAGGTTTGGTTAAGTGGCTGCAGTGGTAGATACTACTAGTACTCGCCTTGCATCCCTACTAATGCTCGGAAGGGTTAACGCGTCCATTTATGTAATAAGCAAGCTCCAAGCACATATTCTAATCTACCTTTCTAGTCGTCTCATTATTATCCCCTATAGACACTTATAAAACCCCTTTTTTCTTTAACATTTGGCCATGCAGCGAGCCATGCGAAATGCTTTCAGTATTTGTATCCCTGGTGTTCGCAGGAGCTTCACTCCGTCCCTACCATCCACTTCTAGCTATCAACATATTTCTCTACCGTTTAGTCCAAAAACCACAATTGTGCCGCACCGAACAGTTACGTCACCATCACAGTGGACTACCACCCCGGTAGTGTTTCCCACCTCGGGATTCGAGTTGCTTGACCACTCCCAGGAGCTTGACGAGGAGACCCTGCCGACGTACCAGCCCGAGAAATATTACCCAGTCAACCAGGGTGAGATACTCAATGAACGGTATCAGATACTTGCCAAAATAGGTTATGGAGTAACGTCAACTGTTTGGCTTGCGAAAGACTTAATGTAGGTGCAATTGTTTCGCTTCGAGCTATCCAGATGAAGTTGATTCTAATAGCATGATATAAAAAAAAAGTGCATCAGCATATGTTGTCTTGAAATTTTACGTGACGGGCCAAAACCGGGATTACGAGCGAGAGCTGGATATCTATAAACACATGAATTTGGAGGAAAGAAAACATCCAGGTAGAAACTTCATTCGCAAACTCCTCGACCATTTTTATGTTCAGGGCCCTCATGGCCATCACGCCTGCCTTGTTCACGAGCCCCTCGGAATGAGTGCAGATTTTCTAGTGAGAATGTCTCCTAGACAAGCAATGACTCTAGAGGACATGAAGCCAGGTATCTGACAGCTGCTTATCGCCTTGGGCTTCCTGCATTCGGAATGCCATATCATCCGTACCGGTATTATACGTATTCCGCTTAAAGAGCTTATGTTATTGGCCTAACTCAGCCGCAGATCTCCAGCTAAAGAACTTACTGCTTCCCGGGCCAGATACAAGCTATCTTTCCCGATTCGAAGAAGCGGAAGTCAGAGACCCGTCGCCTAGAAAAGTACTCGAAGATCGAACAATCTACAAGACTTTTGGGTTCCTTCCGAGAGGTGGGTTGCCTCTTCTCGCTGATTTTGGAGAAGCTAGACTAGGCGACAAAGAACACAATGACGATATCATGCCGAACGTTTATAGAGCTCCCGAGGTGATATTGAGATCAAGCTGGGGTTACAAAGTAGATATCTGGAATGTTGCCATGGTCGTAAGTGGGAATTATTTTACTTTGCTTGACCAGAGAATACTAACCCTATGATATATGTAGGCCTGGGACATTGTTAGCTCTCGAACCCTTATCAACGGTAAAAACTCCGACAGTATATTTGATGACCGGGTTCATATGGCAGAACTGGTTGCTCTGCTAGGTCCTCCGCCACCTGAATTCCGGGAAAAGAGGCACCTCAGTTCGGTCTTCTGGGATGATTCGGGAAATTGGAAGGAAGTAGCCACCCCGATTCCAGACATTACTCTTGAAAAACTGGCCGAGGAGATTGAAGGGGAAGACAAAGAAGGGTTTTTGCGGTGGCTCCGGATGGCATTGCAGTGGAATCCCGAGGATCGGCCCATGCCTTTGGAACTCTTGTACGACGAGTGGCTAATGAAGGGGTTAGGAGAATGAGGAGAGAGACAAGCAAGTAGCGTAGCTTTCAATTTGACGAAATCTTTTGCCTTTGGGTTTTGGACCGGCTCCCTAGGATTGATGACTACCTTATTAGTAACATTTTAAGAAGCTTGTTGGAGATTCACTGCATAACGAGTTCAATGTATCCATATTGGTCTGGAGCTTACCTAAACTCACTTGCCTATGTTTGCCGTAGTAGAAATCAAGAAAGAGAAAAAAAGGATCCTCAAGGGCAAACTCACATAATGAATGTTGATTCACATAAGGCAAACTAACAGCGGAAATGCTAGCTATAACTTGGGTGCAAGAAAACCAGCAAAGAAATGAGAGGTCTTTATATCAAGTGGCCTACTACTTTCGAGGAGAGAGTGAATGCATAGCAGATTCTTGAGTATGGTACTGTACCTATTAATAAGTGGAATAGTAGTCTTCCATCCATTGTAGCAGGCACTTGCTCTCTCTGACCAGTTTAGGGTTTATTTTCCCATGGATATCCTATAACAGCCGACAGCCGACATCAGATGTTAATAGCCTAATTTATCGGGAGTTTCGGCACTCGGCACGTGCCGATGCCGGGCCCACAAAGCTTAAACAATCAACAAACAATTAGTGCATCGCGACTTTCTTCCTCTTAAGCCCTTCTTCCTTCTTGAAAGAACTTCTTTGGTAGCTGTCACCATTATGCTTTTGCTTGATGCAATTTTCTGCAGGTGTATTGCTTGATTATGCAAACGACATTTAGGGGAAGTAGCACCTCCAATTCATCCAGATGGCCGTCCAATATGGGAATCCAGTTGTCCACCGCAGCAGCTGGAGAAATCCGAGCTGCGACGCGTATATGGAATTACAATATATCTCAATTATCAAAATGTGCCGGTTGACTCGACTCCTTTAGTAGGTAAGTGCAAGCTCCTATTATGATTTGCAGATGCTTGCCGCTGACAATCCGAAGTCAAAGAAGAAGCTACCTGCCCAAAGTAGCGTCAGCTGCAACGGTACCAGCCTCTGGCATATGATGCACCAATTAGGAGGCCTTGATCTCATGCCATGTAACTGCACTGCCATACTAGGGAGCTCAGCACAGCTCATCTACTAGAAGACGGATACCAGGTGTCTGCCCTGTGGTAAGAGCCTGTGTTGGCTTACACTGACGTTGTGCCTCTTCTTGCACCTTTCTGGACACATACCTGTCTTATGTGCCAATTGTTCAAGCATGAAATTCATGGTATTTAGGGCTACTATGAGTAACCGTGGCTTTGGGCGAATGGGCATCTTCCCCATGCTATATGCCTTATCAGGTATTGTATGGAATATCTCAGAGTTGAAATGTTTGAAAAGGAATCTTGGAAGGCAAAGGATCAGGGCAATCAGATACAAAGATGAGGTGAGAACGGAGTAAAGAGAGAGCAAAGAGAAACAGACCTAATGGGATATGTTGATTCCCGTGACCTCCTTCCCTCCTCCTCCTCCTCCTCCTCCTCCTCCTCCTCTTCTTCTTCCTTCTCCAAATTCTTCATTGTTTATTGCTAGTTTTTCCTTTACTTTTGATTTTTCGTCCTTTTCTATCTCCCGCTTCCTATTTTCTTTCTTCTCTATCTTCTCTTTCCTTTCTTCCCACAACTGTAATTGCTCTCCAACATCGAGATCTCTTATTCTTTCCCATAAAATTCTCGTCTCGTGCTTCATTAGACTATTGCTATTGCTACACTTCCTCTATTGAAGCATCGTCGACTTGGGCTTTACTGTGTTTTACACCACACACATATCCATCAAAGACTGCTTCATCATCTGCACTTGTACCTTGTATTGTCACTTGTCTGCCTTCTGTTCTTATCTCTAAATCCCACGATTCAATATGGACCCCGCCACAGTTGAGCGGCTTCAAAAGCTGCAGATGGTAAGTAGCTTAGGCGCTTCATATTTCCAGTCATATTTTCCGCAATTTCAGTTCTTGCTATTTTGATGTATTTCTGCTGCTGTGTTCATTTATTTTGCTTGTCTTATTTCCTCCCCGTTATTTCCTCGTAACTGATATGGAATATTTACAGGCCGATTTGGGAACTGCGAGACGTGAATATATCTCAACTGCGGACAACAAGGATTATGACAGAATTCGGTTGGAAGATATCGAGGCTTCTCGCTTGTCTAATATCAAGGGGTCAGAGGCCCAGCGCCTCGCCCAGGTTAATAAGGAACACCTTAATAAGTGGTCTAGTAAGTGAATGCTTTAATGACCATACGCATGTGTCTAATTTGTAGCAGACATGTACAAAGAAGTCGGCGATGCTGATGACCTCGAAGAATTGGATGACTTAATGCATGGCCAGAGCCATCGTGCCGAACTGTCTGCTAAGGTCCATAGTGCCGGTGGTCAGACCTACTCGAAAACTACCAAAAAGAATGACAACTACCTTAAACTCTCCCACGCGAAATCACTTAGAAGTGCGCAGTCTTCAGGACGCGGTGGTGGTGTCATTGGAACCAGGGGACGCGCCTCGCAGTCAAATGTTACCAGGCAAGTAGATGGAGCTTTTTCTTGAAAACACATGTACTAATGATACTTAGTAGGAGTGTATCACACCAATCTGTTGCAATGTTGGGCCATCATGTAGCTCAAGACACTCGCTCTAGAAGCCGCTTGGATCCGGCTCTTGATGATCCGACTGAAGTTTTTTACAAGAGAAAACAAACTCAGAATAAAACACAGCAAGAAAGGGACAAAGGCAGTGAGTACAACCGTCAATGATATTGATGTGTAAACTTATAACATGACTACCAACAGACAACAAACCAAAACCGCATCCGATTCCGAAGCCCAAACGTGATCCACGTGGGTAAGCTATCCTCTCACCTTTCTGCTCTAGTTATACCTACTGACATCTGCGTGCAGTTCCGACTTTTCAACAGTTCTTAGCAGTCCTAGCGACTTCTTGTCTGCGGCTCGTAGTATGCTTCAGACTAGAGCCCCTTCTGACACACCTAGTCGACCTGTTCAAGATTTTGGCGGTCAACCTTCTCATACAACGCGTCCGGGAGATCTCGCTACTCTCAAGCAGGAAGTCCCAAAGCCAAGTCCTACACATGAACTCTTGCCTGCAAGCGCTTCTCGTGCAAAGCCAGACGCATCTGCTCATAATCAGAACCCAACACCCACGCCAATTAATGCAGCTGACAAAGGAGGCCTTCCTATCCCCAGGAGTACGAGACCTTCTCTGAGATCGTCAACTGAGTCTATGAAAATTGGTTTTCCTACTTACGCCTTGGAGTCTCCATCCAAAAGAACGGCTACACCAAAACCTCAGGCTTCAAGGGTTCAAGATCTTACACCTATAAAACGTGGAAACGCCAATGCAGATCTACTCGTTGATGTCACTGCCTCCACCCCATCTACAGACGAGAGCTTGGCAAAAAGGCTGAATAAAATGACTTTGAGTCCAGCAATTGAGGAATTACAGGGATTAGTTTTCGAACAGGACATCCCAAGTAACACCTCATCACAGGGGGCGACGTCACTTCTTTCTGGGCCTTCTCACCCAAGAAGGAAGATTGACTTTGAACAGTATGTGATCGACAATAAAGGCAAGGCACGTCAGGATACGGATCTTGGAACACCACAAAGCCATGAGGTTGCCCCTTCTAGCCATGACGTCTTGGAAGGAAATATCCACGCTGATGAAAATGAAATGGGACCCAAGGATATGGGTCATGAGACCCAGAAAGAGATTTTGCCTCCTCCGGGTCTTACTCCTCCGAAGCATAAGGTTGATTTTAAGCAATACTTGACTGAAAAGGAGGAGGTGGAAACCCAGAGTTTGAGCGTCCAGGCACCTTCCATTGCGCCTAGTAACCCTCAAGTTGAGAGCTATCGCGGTGAGCTTGCAGAGCTCAAAGAATTCATCAAATCCAAGTCTCCTGATAGCTTCACCGTGCGCAGTGTCAAATCTATGATTCAGGAACTCGAAGCAAAGATCCATGATGCCCTGCATGAATCCTCTAACATTGCGTCAACCAATCTCAAGGAGAATTCCGGCCAGGAGGCTGTTGATGATTCCCAAATCGCCACGCCGACTAAAAGGTCGAGCAAGGCGCCCATGGAAATTCACGGGGAAAAGTCGGATGCGAAGGAAGCGGAGCACTTTGTAGACTCAATTGTCAAAGAACAAAACCAGCGAGGCGCTCGACGTGAAGGCAGCCCTACCCCAAAGAGCCCAAGCTCTCTCAGGGCCGCTGTTACTGCAGCTCCGTTTGTACCTGGAAGAGGACCAAGCTTGGCTCATTATCGGTCTCCCCCTGAAAGTATCGCAAGCGATTCCACTAGCTTCCACCAGTCTACATCGGTCTCTGATCGCGTTTTTTCTACAACTAGACATGATATTTCCTCTTCTTCTCATATTATTGGTGATCACCTCCTTCCTGGCCAATGCGAAAGGCAAACCTCCGGGTCGAAACCGGCTTCCGTTCATTCAGATGGTATGCCCTGACACTTATCATTGTCATTCCTCCAACTAACTAAACTACCAGACACCGCCCAACGCAAATTGAGCTTCAAGATTCCTACCAAAGCATCTACCGTCCTTCATACATCAGCCACAACCTTGAAAAAGTTTGACAGCGACGCTATCTCTCCATCTACATCCAATGAAACACCCAAGCTAGTATCTCCATCGTCCGCCCCCTCGGTACTCAGAGCACCTACAAACGTCCGAGTCATTGGTCCCGGCCCTGGTCCAATCGAACAACTTCGCGCATTGAAGGTCGAATCTGGCAATACCCCAACACAGGAGTCCGTCTCGGCACGGACCAAGACTCAGGGCGCGACAGTGGCCACATCTGCTAAAACTGTACCTAGTTACACTCAGCAGTCCAAATATGCTCCGTCCAATACTGGCGATGCCACGGTCAAGTCTGTTAGAAATGTTTCCAGTACCCTTCAACAGTCCAGATACGCTCCATCCAACAGCGACGACTCCGCCACTGGTAAATCTGCCAGGATTGTTTCTACTTCCCTTTACGAGTCCAAGTACGCGCCCGAAAACTACAAGCTCTTCAAGTGAGTTCGACAAGTTGCGCTTCTTAGTCTCGGCTCTGGCATCGTTTCAAACGTGTCGGCTTGTGGATAAATGGTTTCTTTTCTGGGAATTTGTTTTCTCAGGTTCTTCTCTTTACAGTGTGTTATGGTAAATTTGCGAATCGAGCATGGGCGTTTAGGAAGGAAGGTTTTATTGCGCTCAGATTTATGAGAATGGATGGATTTTTATGCCCATTTCTTTATTCTAGGTTTGGCGGAGGATTGATACAAGGGTAAAAATTACGGCGGACTATTGATGATTCTTCTGTTTCTTAAAGAACTAAAACCAAAAAGGATGGCAAATTAGATAGATATCAATTTAACATGTTTGAGTAAATCCCAGGTTGATGTACTGACTTATATGAAAACCATTGATTTCAGTAGTTAAATAACTCCATAGTAAAACCCAAATGCAGCAGAAGTCAAGGCAAACAAACCATGATAATGATGCTTACGCCGGTATCGATGAGTCTAACATATCCCATTGAAAAGAACAATTCCCAGACATCAAAGTCAGTCAATCCTGTGAATGGACTGTTTATATAGTCCATATTCAACTGCACGGTCTCTCGTAACGCCAGACTCTCCCCGAGTTGCTTCCCTTGGACATGACTAGTGAACAGCGAGACACAAGATGAAGCCCGCTCAGTCTATGTATATTCTATAACCGATGCTGTAATTATAAGCGAATCAACGTTATTTCTGTTGTGGCGGTGGCTGTTGTTGCTGTGGTGCGGGATTCGGAGCTCCCTCATTGAATCGTGGTTTCTTCATGTCATTAGGACCACCAGTGGAAACAGGCCCATTACCAGGTACAGAGGATCCATTTGTCACGTCACTCAGAGGAGGTCGTTTGCCATTGATATTCTGCGGTGCCAAACCGGGTCGGTTGGGAGGAATAGACGCGCTTCCTGTGGTAGTTGGATCGACATTCGGTCGAGTCAATGGGCGATAAGATGATGTTGATTGGCCTCTGTTCATTGGACTCCCAATTCCGCTACCACCTGGTGCACCAATTCTCCGATGCATATCTTGAGAGGGATTGATGAAATCACGGGTTTGGTTCGAGGCAGGTGAAGCGCTGGCGAGCATTGGTTTGGATATGGGAACGCTCTTCGTGTGGTCGACGCCGGCTGTTTTGCGGATAGATGGACTCTCGGCATGGGGATCAAATTGTGGTGCTGCAGCCGCAACAGACTGGGGATTGTCGCGTAGCATGTCGACTGCTCGAGCGGAGAAAAATTTGGCAGAAGCTGCCCCTACAGATGGTGAGCTGCTGGGAGGAATCATTCCTTGTGCTCCTGGTTGTTGGCCGCCTGCGGCCTGTGGAATCATATTTTGATTAGGTCGAGGTTGAGCTGATTGTGCTGTGCTCGCATTTGGAAAATTTTGTGGTCCTGGCCCAGGTCGTTGAGCCGTTCCGTTGGGTACAGGGGGTGCAGATGGTTGTCTAGGTACTGCCCAAGGCCTCTCTGGTTTGGATGGTGTTACAACTGCCGGGTTCGGGGCTGGGGGGTGTGGCATATTGTTTGGAGGCCTTTGTTGAGCATTAAGGTTATTCAGTGGTCTTGGAGGTTGCTGCTGTCTGCTAGTATCTGCCTCCAATGTGATTTCATCTGGATTCCCACTTTCAGCTACTGAGAAGTCGGCTTCATCAAACAAGTCACCTATTCTCGTTAGTCAGGCACAGAATGGTAGTCATTTGCACTACTTACTTCCAAACTCCCCATCACCATCGTAAGTAGGGGTGTTGCTACTACTTTCTCGTTTCCCAATATCTGCTGGGCGAGGAGGAAGATCATCATCTTCGGCGGGTTGTTTTGGCGGTGCTGGTTCTTTTTTGATAGGAACGAAATCAGGATGTCGGTGGAGATCGTCGACGTCCCATTTTGTCTATGAGAGTCAATAAGGAAAATGAATACAGCGTATCGCAAGGTCCATACCGGAACAGCTTTGACTTTAGTCACCTTAGATACATAATCCTTATCATAGATACAATTGCCCAAGACATTGCCGAAATTCCGTAGCGCTCTTTTAAGGGCATCAGTTGTCCCTTCCTTTTTGGCCTTCTCGAAAGCGGCTGCTTTTCCTTTGCAGTTCTCGATGTGGCCATAACCGATGTCCTTTTGAGACCGTATCAGTACCGGAACATAAGCGTGTCACAGCTTAACTAGCGACCGACCTCATGATATGTCCCATCCTTCAAAGTAACCCTGACAATCACCGATAACCCCAAACTAATCTTCCCAGTATGTTGACTCTCCTCAACCTGGATGGTATCAGTCACCGTTATCCCAGCATTCTCCCAAGAATATAAACGCACAAAATCAATCTGAATATTTTGGATCGCACTAGACCAGCCATTGAATCCAAACACTTCATTCGCAAGGTTGATGCATTTATCTGCTGAGAGATAGTGGACCTTCTGGCCTGCGGCACCAGGTCTGGCGGAAATGTATTCAGGTCCTAGTTTCTTATCGAGTCGCGCCTGGAGAGTAGCAATTTCCTTGGCTGTGTATTCATTCATTCGGCGTTGGGGTTCTTCGAAAGGGTTCCCTGCCATTACTCCAGGGGTGTTTGGCATCATGGTGGAAGGTGGGCCACCTCGATGCTGGTCGCCGACACTAGTGGGAATGATTAGTTTTCAAGTGAATACTGGAAAATAGGAAACAAGGCAGCTTACGCCGGCATTATAGATTATGACAATATGGATGGGATGGATAAACCATGGAAGAGTCGAAGAGATGTAGGGCGATAAGCCGGCGGGCGTGTTTACGCGTGACTAAAATGACACGGCATATCGCGATGTCACGTGCAGGTGCATTTACAGAGCACAACCACCCTTACAAGGTCCTCTGTATGTTGTTATAATTGATTCTCAACTATTTCATCTGATTGATTCCTCATTAAGCTATTATCATAAACTAGAGTGATCTCATCCCCATCCACTTATGGAAAAGGCTTTTCATCCACCGACAGTCACTGAACTATAAGACTTGCACTAGGAATGAGTCCAAGTTCTTTGAGCGTTTCCCCGAAATACTCGGAGTCGAATACCTTCCTGGGGAAGTTTTGCGCGAAGCTCTGTACCTCCACACCATCCTCCTGGTTTAAGGCTGCAGCAACCTCAAACAGAGTCGTTTCAACAGGCAACGTCTTCATGATGTTTCCCTTGGGTGTCTGGAATCTCAGACGAGTTTCCGTATATGCGGAAGCAGGTTTTGAGGAAACAGGGCCAGATGTTGTTGGCATCGGAGCGGGTTCTGGATGAGCAGGAGGAGCCTTACCTGCTCGCTCTGCCCTCTCCCGCTCAGCTTTCAATCGCCGTTCCTCCTTGTCCGCCTCGATTTTAGCCTTGATGCGCTTCTTTGCCTCGATATCCTCTTGCCTCTCTTTCCTCTGCTTCGCAGCTTCCTTCATCCTCTGTTTCTTCTCGAGCTCTTCCTTTATATCCTGAGACTCCTTGTTGGCCTTCCTCCGTATTTCCTAGAACACAAATTAGCCAACTTCACGAGCGCGTATAATCAGAAGCTGCGTACCTCGTTCCGCTTCTTATCCTGCTTGTCCTGCTCCGATTGTACCGATCGCTTGGCGGCCAACTTCTCTCTCAACTCCTGGAGTCTCTTCTGCTTCTCCTCCTCTGTCAAGGGCGCAATCTCCTCAGTCGATTCGGAGAAATCAACATGCTGAGACTTGGAAGCGTGAAATTCGGCCTGCGCATGGCTCCGGAACTTCTTGCCGCATTCGTTGCACACCAAACTGCGGGCTTCTTCACCCGGCTGAAGAGCGGGGCCTTCTTCCCCTTCTTTCTGATTTGAGGCAGCAGCTTTGATGTCGTCGAGTGGTTTGTCCTGGTTTTCTTCCAGCCATTCGAGGGCTCCTTGGACTTATTGCTGTTAACAACATCGATGAAGTCATTGGGCCTATAAAGTAACTTACGTCCACCAGTTTTAGTCACTGCGATTTGTGCTCTCTCCTTATCAAAGCCCATTTCAAGGAGCTGGTCTAGATCGGAGGTAGCCATGGCTACTATAAGTTCGAGAGACTGGGGGGAGGTTAAGTGATCGGTAGGTAACTGTGGGACAAGAACTGATGTAAGGGTAATTTAGTCAATAGGTAAGTAAAGATTTCAAAGCAATTTGACTGTGGGAATAGCTATGCTAGTAGAGAAAAGCAAAGAAGCAAGTGACGTAGCAGGAATTAAGGCGGAGAGACAATCACGGGATGCCCCGCAATATTTCCGAGCGACTGAATAGCAGTGTAGAGCCCTAGGTACCTAGGTGCTATTTCTGCTATATTAATGTAATTTTTCTTCGATACTCTTCATATGAGTTGCATTTAACCACCATTTTTTACACTAAGTGCATGGATATACAATTACAAACCATCTCAGTTCAAAACGACTCTATGGTCCTTAATCGTTGCTCCAGTATGCATCACAATTTCCACCGATATTAACCAGATACTCTCTTCCTCTTTTGCTGCAGGAGCATTGCTCTCAACAACAGAATTACCGAACTGCAAAGCGCAAGGGCGAGATTCGGACCAGTTTCACTGAGCATGGGAAAGTAGTATTCTACGACGAACATTCCAGTCCCTGTCCAGAGTCTACCTAAGAAGTCACCCAGTCAACCGTGTCAGGCTCCTCGTTTCGAAGGAACAGAAGGCCAATATTTTTACGTCCTGTGACCGTACCGAAACTGACCTTCTTTACTAATTGAAATAAGAAGCTCTTATTCGCAACCGGAATGTATTAGAGCGGCTTCGCGAGAGGCAGGCACGCCGAGTGAGTACATCGAAGCTCCGTAGTTTTAGACGAACGGATCGACTGGTGCTATTCCCGCGTAACAATCTGTCTAGGCCCACGGTCTGGGATTGCTCCTGGAATAGCTTCTCTGCGCTAGGGCCAGCCGGTTCGGCACTCCCTTGACCCTTTTGGTATTTTGGCACCGTAAGCACACAAATCATCCAACATGTTTGTTTGGCCTATGGTAAGGCATATAGCAAGCTTGTTGACGCATTAGCGTCTACGTCTCAAAAGTGCTCCTGGAGACAACCAGAGGGGCTAATGCCCAAGCCAGTCCAGTTTCGGCGTAGCCTGAGCTAATAGTACACTACATCACCAACCTGGCTTCTAAACAACCGCTGATCATGGTCCATGATAATCAACTTTCGTAATTTTGGATGTAGATGAGATCTACAGACTTAAATATCGTTATTTCGCAATTGAATCGAGGGCAGTAAGATCATGGATTCCGATGTCGAAGGCGCCGATGGCAATGCGGGCAGTTCAACACCAGTACGAGGAATTTTAACCTAGTCAATACCAGGTACGCCTTTTGGCGTGGTATCGAATATAATAACCCTAATATAGATATCAATCACATGCATCAATGCGCCGAGCGGATCAAAATGCAGTCTGGTTCACGATAATTAAAGTCCCGAGGCTTAAGAGAGCCCCAACATAGGGACATCAACACGGTGTTTGGATATCGAGAATTCAGATAGGGTCAGTCAGAGTTAGAGCGAGAAAGAAGAAAATAAATAATGCAGTCAGCTGCAAACAGATTAGATGACATCACCTGACACGAGGGAGGGAGGCTGAGTCAGCGGCACCTGCCCAAGCTCAGTCTGGAGTTCTCGAAGGGAAAAATGGAGGCTAAGACTAATCAATCAATTCAATCCCCTTGACTTCCCCCCTCGCGATCTCTCTCACTCTTCCCTTCCTTCCTCTCCCTCCGCTTACTCCTTCTATCTCCACACTCCATTCTTTCCTGATCTCCCTCCCTTGGACATTTGTTCATCCTTCCTTCGCGCATCGATCCGGCTTTGTTTACCCCAGTCACCCACAATGTCCATCGAAATCGACCCGCCCGAACTGGGCTTCCAACGTGGGTCTTACCTGTTCTATACAATCATCTGTCTATTTGATGCACTCGATTGACTATGATATGCAGGCCCTTTTAACCGCGAAGTCGGCCAAGTCCTCCACCTTCACAATAAGAACCAGGAATCCGTTGTATTCAAGGTACGTGGCACCCGGTCAGATCGACTGATGGTATATCGCATGCTGACACTTCCGCGACAGGTAAAACAACTGCTCCCAAACAGTGTGTGACCCTTTTCCCTAGCCTATTCTCTCTAAGACTCGACTAAACTCGCCTAGTTATTGTGTTCGTCCCAACTCCGGACGCATAGACCCCGGAAAACATGTAGATGTGCAAGGTTAGTGCCTACGTGAATCGCACCTCGGCTTTCGGATGTGATGGACTTATATTTCAAATAGTGTTGTTACAGGCCATGAAGGAGGAACCAGCTGCCGATGCCAAGTGTAAGGATAAATTCCTTGTTCAGTCTGTCCTCGTCAGCCCTGACTTGGAGTTCGCAAATGTTACTTCTATTGTATGTCGTCCGTGCGCGTATTCGCTTTTGGGCGTGTCTAACATATACTTAGTTTGAGAAAACCCCCAAGTCGTCAGTCCAGGAGCGCAAGATTCGCGTGAACTGGCTATCGGAGTCGGCAGCTGGCGAAGAGGGCGAAGCCAATGGCGTTGTAAGTTGCGATACCACCCCACTAATGTCGCTTTCTAACATATCTTTAGCCGGAAGAAGAACCCCCTGCCTATACCTCCCCTACTGCTACTTACGAGACGCCTGCGATTTCAAAGAAAGCAACCGACGAGACATCGCCTGTTCCTCCTCCGGATTTCGGTGGGAAATCCAAGCGAGACAGGTCGTCGCCCCAAGAGACTTCAGCAATGGCAGCGGGCATCCCAACTTCGACCGAAGAACTTCGAGCACAGCTTTCCGAGGCCAATTCGCAAATACTGAAACTGAAAGACAGACTCGCAGACCAGGGATTGAGACAGAGGAAGACGGCCGGGGACTCTGCACCCGCCACCCCATCAATGATGCAACAGCAGCATCCTCAGTCTTCGAATATGGGTGTCCCTCTTCAGATCGTCGCCGGCTTGTGCCTTGTGAGCTTCTTGCTTGGTTACTTGTTCTTCTAGATTCTCCGTCCGCCTGTCTCGGATATTTCCTTTATTCTGGCCTCATACAATGACTGTATCACTTCCCAAGTCCCTTTGTTCTTTTATTTTCTCTTTGTTAGCATCAGTATCTGGTCGATGACCTCTATTCTTCTTGTCTTTTACTTCATTCACACCTGGTATCGGTACATCAGTCTAGTCTTCGTTTCTCTTCTATAGGGAATGTTACAGTGCAACCGTTTCTGCAGAACTCGATGCCGAGAATACTGTTTGACAGTCCAGGTTATTCGATACACATTTTGTTCTTTGATCCATGTCCCATTCCGCCTTTTCTTTCGTCTGTTCTTTTTTATTTTGGTTCATAAGCTGTAACCCTTATTACAGGACTATTCCTATCCTCGAAGCGTTTCTTTAGACGAATGCATGCGTCACACTCTGATAGTAACTGTTAATCCATGGCTTATCTCTATGTACAGTATATCTCCAACTTCTATGAACAACACGATTCGATAAAATACAAATTTATAAAGCGGCGTTTTCTTCATAGGTATAGGTACACCAAGCCAAACAAAAGAACCGTTAAATAACCCCTCCATCCATAACCATTTAATTCTGAATCTCACTCTCCTTCCACCCATCCTCACCTTCCTCTTCAGGCTTCACAGAAGCAGCCGAAATCCCCTCTCCCCCACGTCCACTCGTCTTCGTTCCTCCACCAACAACCCTGCCCCCTTCACTTCGCTTAACCCGACACCACATGCCCGCATCACTATCCGTAATGAACGTCCAAATAACCCACGTCCAACTCCGATGACACGGCAGTGTCTCATAAAACTCACTCGCAATCCGATGCAAGGTGGGAAGTTTCGTCCACGGCACGGCAGGGAAATCATGATGCTCATTATGCAATCCGACATTGTAGGTCAGGATATTGAGCGGACCGTAGTAAGAGTATGTCTCTGGTGGCGGGAGATTAGGAATGGGATTCTTTTTCCCGTTGGAAGTCTTCAAATCACGGATCGACTCCGTGCCTCCTTTCTTCACGTTCGAGAAGAAGTAATGCTCTGCTATGAAATGGCCTGCGCAGGGATGGAGCGAGCCCGCGAGGAATGAGCTGGTAATTAGGTAGAATAGTGGCTGGTAGGATCCGGTGAGACGGACAAGAGCGTAGTCGAAGGAGAGTTGGACTACTAGGTTTAGAAGGTGGATGGGGGTGAATGGGGGGCTGTAGATGAACATTGGACGTAAGGCGTAGAAGAGGATTTGAAATGTGCAGAAGAATGCTTTGCCCAGGAGGGAGTCGAGGAAGAGTGCTTCGAGGGCTGTTGGCAGGTCGGTGTCGAGACCTGTTACCCCGATGGATTTGTGGTGTGTTAGGTGGTAGGGCTGGTTTCGTATTAGTATCCTCTTAGTCTCTCGTGAGACAAATCAGGACAGGCGGTGACATACCCTAAACGCAGCACTGTATGGAATTCCAATCGGCAAATTTGCAAAGATAGCTAGTAGTCTGTTTGCCATTGGTGAGCGGAAGGCAAGATTGTGGGAGATTTCATGGATAGCGAGGAAGAGGTTCTGGTTCGCTGTTGCTCCGATCAGGTAAGCGGTTACGAGGAAGGGCCATGAGAGCATAGAGTTATTCCTGAGGAGATAGGCGCAGGTGATCTGGAGGGAGACAACGCCCAGAACGACATATTTCGTTAGAGGTTCAGGTCCGCAAAGCTTGGTTACCTGATTGAACGGGGCGTTAGTGATGAGCTGGAATAGCAGTTGGCTGGATGGGCATATGTACCTCTGGATGAGCTTTGATAATAGCCTGTCGCCTTGACCGATGGGGTTCCTCTGTATATGTCCAAAAGAATTTGTCTTCAATTGAGGATTTCGGCGGAGGAGCTCGACCGAGTGTTTCACCGTTTGGTAAGTCCTGCTGGCTCTTTTCCGCAGATACTCGGAGATGAGGAGTAGACATGGTATCTGTGGCCGAGGACATGGTGATGGGGTTAGATCGGATAATTCTAAGCCATGAGGAGAGAAGAAAGAAGAAAAGCAAAAACAGATCAGACAATGGTAGGGAGAAAGAAGATGATCAGTGGAACTTAAGGCACGTGGGGCTGATGCATATTTAGTGACACTTCGTAAATATTCGAGGTGGGCTGATTCCTACTTTACTTCCACTACTCTATCTGCTGACTCTATATACTGTCAGTAACTGATTACTTTTATGTTTACTATCCCTACAGTCAACTTGAGAAAGTCTACGTAGTTTAAGGATATTATGTAAGACATCATAGATTCATCCGTATTAGGGCTATTATGTCTATCCAGATATTAACTATTACAACAGAATACTGCAAACCAGGATCATCTTCACAATCTAGCAGTCTAAAACTGCTCTCAGCAAAGAAATACAATGTCAGCCTGAGATTATCTGACCATGCCTTTGTCCATCGCGTCCAACAATCATACCCAACCACGCCATACCTCAGTCAGCCAGATATCCCGAGATATTAAACATTATACATTACACATTATACAGGAAACAGCCTTGTTAGCAAATAACTTCATAACTTCATTATCCCTCCATGATCCCAATCTAAGCATCAACACTCGATGTCTTCGCACTAGTCCTCTCATCAGAACGAACACTCTTCCTCAACTTATCAGTCGCTCGACAAGCCCACACGAAAAGTCCAAAATGCAAAACCCTAGCAGCACAATTAGTCCACTCCAGAACTCCATCTACAGTACCAGGTAAGGGAAAACTTACGCAGAGAACAGAGCAAACGCACTGCCAACCTGCTCTGTAATAGCTGCCGATTTGCCGTCACATGGCCAGACGTCTGGGCTCCTGCAACTGTATCCACCGTCTGAAAAGTACGGCTCCATCAATAGGAAGAAGACTATTATTATAGGGATAACAGTCACCCAGGCTAGGAGGTCAAAGGTGACGTAGATACCCGGGTGGAGGGGGTAAGGGGACGAGAGTTGGATGGGGATGACGACTAGGGACCACACAAAGGCAAACTCGACCTATTATAGTGTTAGGGCTCCCTATTAACGGAGATTTACCTTCAGATCGAAGAGACTTACGCAGTAGAGAACAGGGCTCACAAAGGGCGAGCCAAGGTCTGCGGTATCTATTAGGCCTGTTTCATGTGCTTGTTGCCCGTAGATAAAACAAGCAAAAGAGATGAGGGAGCTCAAACCCGCCAATATGCGGACGGTGAGGGTGGTGTAGTGAGTCTTGTTGGATGTGGTATACATGGTGCTGCTTCATTAGCTGGTTGAATTCAGTATCGACAGTAGAGAACGAAGATACACGTTAATTTATAAATGCTAGGATTATATCCAGCGGTGATAGCCTCATCCTAACCAGTTTTTATTTTTAACTACTCTGTAGATACATTCCTCGAGCAGTTACATCAGCCAAGGTTTCAAAGCGACCTGATCCAATAGATGGGTGTGTATAATTTCTCAGACGTCGTGGGGGAGCCTAATAAGTTGCCGATCCAAACACAGCCATTCCTTACACGAGCCTCCTCGTTCAAGGTTTTTATACGAGACATGTTGGCATGTTCCAAGGACGGGATGTCGATGGCCAAGCCTGCCCGCGCCTCGGATCTCCACGATCTTCATCGATTCCGGCGAATCGCATCTATCAAAGTCTGCGGCTGCGCATTGGAGAAAGCAACAGGCTACAATTTATTCGATTGAGATGATCACCACCCGAACAGAGGGGTTGAAAGCGATCGCTTGACGGGGAGTTTACTTCTGTTGAATATATTCCTCCCTTTCCTCGCTTCTAACGCTTAGCAGGTACGTAAGGAGCAAGATGGGTAGTAGCTTTAGAGCATGGGATGGGATGGGGTGGCATGCATATACTCATTACATTGCCTTATATGATGCAGGATACACTTGGAGATTTGACAGTTGCGGTGTAAATAAGTAGAAGAGAGAAATAGGAACGATATCCTGAAGTTACCTCAGACTACCAAGGAAATCAGACCGATTACAGCATAATATATAATTCATTCATTCTTTTGCATATCAGACATTCAATATACTCAATTGTCCCCAATAACAATCCAACATTTTAATAATCATCGCCCCGGCTGATGACCTCCTTTACGGTTGGGCGAAGGACAACAGTCTGCATTGTCGTTAGTTCTGGTCTATAAAGCAAACGATAATCACTTACATGTTCAAACTGGGCAGTATACGAGCCCTTAATATCACAAAGGGGCGGATAGTCCTGGACAAGACCCGAGGACACCAGGTTATTCAACTGGGCATGTTAACCATCCTTCTCTAAAACTTGAGTGGAACATCACTTACCCCCAATAGATATTTCTCTTGGCCCAATCGGTCAAGATAACGACGGCAGAATGGAAGAGTGCCGAAGTTCTTGTTGATCACATTCAACAAGTTCTTCGCCGATGAAAGTCGCAGAGGTACCATTGGCGCGTTGGGCGTCAAAGCATAGTGAGAGGTTTCCATCTATCAAGGTTAGCATTTTGACCCTGCTGTGCTGGGTCAGTGTCAACATACATCGTCTCTCACATATCCCTTTCCGGTACTACCGAAGGTCTCAATGGCAAAGACCTCTCCTTCTTCCATCTTGGTCTGGTCACCACCCTTCACAATGGGCACACTCTTGCCACCGTGGATAATGTGCTGGTCGATGTTGTGACCGTTCAGATTGCGGATACATTTCACGGGATGCATAGTGCCATTCAACTCGACTTCATAGCTTTCCATTGTCTCCTGGATAGCAGCGCCAATATCGCTCATTCGGACGTCAATGCCCGCTTCCTACATCATATCAGCATTGCCCAAATACAGGAGACACATAACATACCCGAATACCAGTATTCGTGGCATCCTTAACAGCCGCTAGCAGAGGATCATAAACTGGGTCAAAAGCCATGGTAAAGGCGCTATCAACAATGCGACCATTGAGGTGGGCACCAAAGTCCACCTTCATCACATCACCCTGCTGCAACACCATCTTATTATTCGCGTTGGGGGTATAATGCGCCGCACAGTTGTTAATACTCAAACCGCAAGGGAAACCCATTCCGCCCTTGAGGTTATCACCCTCTTCCAAGCCCTGATGACCCGTCAACGCACGGACAGAATCTTCAATACCCTCCGCAATTTCCGTCAAGGTCTGACCGGGTTTAATGTTCTTCTGCGCATACTGACGGACCTGGCGGTGGACTTCGGCACCCTGGCGATACTCCTGGAGCCAGTCATTGTTCATGCGGTCGAGGTACCGCTTCTCCTCGTTTGTAGTGCGATAGGAATTCTCATTCTTGTACTCTTCGATCTCGCCCTCGGGGAACTGGTTGTTGGGGAAGAGATTCGCGACAGGAACGCGGGGAGGCGAGCTCTGCACTTTAGCACCTCCCTTCTTCTTCTTGGGCTTGCGCTTCTTCTTCTTCTTAGCGGCTATGGTACAGGTCAAGTTGTCAGTGCGGGGTTTCGAGAAGCGGGGGCCAGTGACTGGGACTGCAGTGTACCTCCTGAGGCTCCAGCTTCCGGGGCAGCGTTTCCTTCTTCCTTGTCATCGTCCGAATCATCCTCTGCTTCTCCAGATGCTGTCTGGCCAGCGGCAGGGGCGTCTGCCTTGGCGTTGCCGCTTTGGCCGTTCACTGTAAAACATGGCGGTATCTTATCAGTAAAGTGCACAGCATGAGATCAACGTAAATTGCGGGACATACGGTCAAGCTTCTCCAGCTTCTCGCTAGCCTGAGCAGCCATGGTGAAAGCGAAATTGACAGGCCGGGAAAGCGGAAGAGATGGTGGGGAGAAAAGAAAAGAAGAGTGAGGCAGGAGCGGATGTCGGGGAAGGAATGCCAGTGCCAAGCCTGTATAAATTTCAGTCGGTTAGAAATGGTTAGAGAATAATAATAATAATAATAATAATATAATAAATATATCGAGGAACAGAATAAATATCTGGTCTGTATATCAGAATCTATCCTGGATTCTTTCATTTATTTATATCCAAATTATAAACAGGATGAGAACTGATGGATGATAATTCCATCCATACATATATACTGCCATAGAAAAGACATTATAAACCAAATCAATAAAAATGGCATTTTATATCAATTTATAAATTAAAAGTCAACCATAATATATATAGATATAGTACACCGATATAAATAAATATACCCAAAGGACTGACCATGATGCATTCCTCCGATGACGGAAGATCCTTCGATATCAATCAAATCAAGATCAAATCTCCGTTCTCTATCAACCTTTACTTCTATCCTTCAAACTACTATTCTACATCTACTCCCTCTATATCTTCAATGTAAACAAACTCCTATAAGGAATGCCACCTCCGCGCATGAGCCCCGTGACTTCATTCCTCTTTCGAAACCACCGACATCACCAGCACAACCACCCCTCTAAGGCCAGCTACTATGCTCCATTCTCTACATCTTCACGACTCCGCGCTACCAGTCGCGACCCGACGTATTATGAGATTCTCGATGTCCCCGTAACCGCCACGACGGCCGAAATAAAGAAGTATGCCTCTCCCCTCCGTCGCCTCCTCCTCAAGCCCAGATAGCTAGATATTAGAGCACAAGACCTAATAACAACCCAACAAACAGAAAATTCTACTCTCTCTCCCTCCGCCACCACCCCGACCGCAACCGCTCCGATCCAAACGCCTCCTCCCGCTTCGCTAAAATCTCCTCCGCCTACCAAGTCCTCGGCCACGAAGGCAAACGCGCAATCTACGACCGCGACCACGGAATCCACGCCCACCACCCATCTCACCCGTCCAGTCCCCGAGGAAGCCACAGCAGCTACTCCTCGGCCGTAAACAAAGGCGGGTCATACGCCGGATCGCGCCCGGCCAGCGGATTGAGTAAACGACGGGGTCCATTCCGAGGCCCACCACCTAGTTTCTACGCTCATGGGGGCTACGGGAGTAGAAGGGCACCGCCTCATGCGGGCCCCAAGGGGAAAGACGAGGATGATCCGACGGGGTTCATAGATCGGAATCCGGTGCATCATTTTAATGCGAGGGGCCATTTTCGGACGCAGAATGCTGAGGATATTAGGAGGAATGCGAGACGGTCGAGGGTTATGAGGGACGCGATTCGCGAGCAGGAGGTTGGGAGCTCCGGGGATTTTATTTTTAGGTTTATTGTTGTTTGTGGGATTTTGGCGGTTGCGTCTGCCATTCCCGGGTTGTTTTGGGGTAAGGATGAGAAATTGGATGTTTTGAAGGAAAGGAAGAAGAAAGAGGGTTGAACATAGGCGTTGATTCTACTGTCAGGCTGGTTCTGACGGTGGTATGTATAAGTATATTGCCTTTGCATTGTTCTGGAGATGTCTCCAGAATTATCTGCATTTGGGAGTTTTATACCCTGATTTATGGCGCTTATGAGGGCTCTTGTTTAGATTTATTGTTTCTATAGAATAGAATACACACTACCAGAGACGATGTCCATCTATTCAGACAAAGGAAATCACGTTGATATACAAGAGACATGGGCAAGACCTACGATACATGCATTATTAACTGCTACCAGCACTCCTAACATCCATTCCGTTTCACCGGGATCTCAGTTAACCAAGATACTAAGCGAAGTCGCTGTTGTTACACCCAACCGGAATGGCGTATTCGTGAATGGCGCCAATAACTGATCAAACCATTTACGACTCGAAGGTGAAGCTAGCTCCAACCTTGTGGGCAGCCTGGTTCAGGTTCTGGGTATCAAAGGAAGCACCGAGGCCAAGGGTGACACCAGGGCGCAGGAGAACGTTGTAAGCCAGGGCGGCAATACCACGGTCGTTGATCTTGGCCTATTCACGGAAATCATTGATTAGCCTGGTCAGCTAAGAAGATCATGCACCACCTACCTTGGCGAAAGAAGAGGGATCCAGTCTGTACTTGCTGGCGACCTCAAGGCCAACGGAGTTGCCGGCCTTGGAGTCCCAGGTGGCCTTAGCACCAGCCTCAACCTGCTCGTTGACGCGGTGGTAGTAGCTGGCGGAGAAGACGCTCAGGTTGTTGCCAGCGGTGATGGCAGCGGTGTACTGGGGAACGCTGTAGCCGATAGCAGCAGCGTACTTGGTGATGGCAGCCTTCTGGACGTCATAGCCACCCTCAGCACCGACGAGGAAGCCCTCATGGCCGAGAACAGCGTCGAAGTTGGCGGAGGGGCCGTTCAAGAGGTCGAAGAAGGCACGAGTGTGCAGGTTAGGCTGCTTGAAGAGAAGGTTGAGCTTGGCACCCTTGGACTGCTTAGCGGGCTGGTACTGGGTGAGGATCTCAGCCTTGAGACCCTTGGCGATGTTGTTGTCAAGCTCGAGCTTGGTGTCGAGGGCGTTGGCGGTGGTCCAAGTCTGGGTGAGAGTGAGACCTGGCAACGGACAGATCATTAGCATGATTGCATGACCAATGATACTTGACATGAGCATCATTTTAACCAATCCGGTCGAGACCGGGCCACATGAGAAGAAAACCATGGACTGCGACTTCTGCGGATTGGTTTTGCCGGGGTCAGGTGGTTTCCGTTTGATGGGGGATTTACCAGTGGGCTTGTCAACGTATTTGGCCTCGAGCTATAGAAGACATTAGTGACTGCCTTTGTATCGACTGGAACTGAGATCGGATAGTACTTACAGAGCCACCAATAGGACCCTCGTGGGCAGACTTGCCCTTCACGTTGAAGGTGACGCCATTGGGAGCCTTGGACTTGACCTCAAGGCTGGCTAATGCGTTGTCAGCTTGGTAGAGTAATCCAAGAGTGAAGCGAATGAAGCTTACCAGGGTTGGCGTGGTAGAAATCCTTGTTAAGGAGCTATTGGAGTCGAGGATTAGCACGGAATTGGGACTATAATATGCAGTGTATCATAAATTTTTCATCAAAGCAAAAGGAGAGTAGGCATACATCATTGGCCGCCTTGGCGATATCGGAGAAAGCAGCAGGAGCAGACATGGTGAATCTATGGAGGACTCAAGAAAGATGGATGATGGTATATAAAGGTGAAGATCGAGTTGCAGGGAAGCAAGTTGCAGAGCACAACAAACAAAAGGGGAGTTGAGGTTGTTGAGCAGGAATTCGGTGGGGAGAGCTGACTAAGTCGGCACGGGAATTGTCCCGTCTGCTGATTGGATGCTTACACTTTCCCGGCAACTCCCGCGGCCTCTCCCGAAGTCGGTTTGGAAGCCGGAAGAGAGGGAGCCTAAGAGAGACAACTTCTATACAATGGAAGATATCAATTCATGATCTAGGTATCGTAACCTCTGGAAATGCGAATGGGAATATCATGACGCCACAAGCCAACCCATTTGGAACTTTTTTGAATCCAAAACAAAATTAAATGGTAATCCGTATATACCAAGCGGTACCCAATTTGGAGATCACGAATATCTATGCATGTTGCGGTATATCCTAACCGGAAGCAGATGTGCCAGTCTTAATATCTTTCATTTACTCGGCGTTCTCATACTTAGCGACGTGGGTAGAAATAGCCTGGAAGAGTCAGTCAGCATCTAGCATATTATCTTGTCTATCAAACATACCGTCCACTAGGGTCAGTTTGCTTCGACCACATAGGAATCCACCGCTCCACGGTGCCCGCGCAGTATGGCGGGAAGTGCTCGTCGAACATCATACGGTACCAGTAACTGTGTCCTGTTAGTTTCGGCCTGGGGTTGCTTGTTAAAGTGACGTACGCTTCCTTGGTATCTGGGATATCGTTGCCCCACTCAGGCTTGGGGTTCTTCATCATTTCGTCCGTAACATGCAGTTCGGCATTGTCCTTCAGGCCATCAATCCAGCTGTAACCGACACCATCACTGAACTGCTCCTTCTGGCGCCAGAGAATGTTATCGGGTAGGTATGGCTTGACATCAGGCTCATCGGTGGTATCAAATGCCCGACGAAGAATGTACTTCTCAATATGTTCCTTCGTGATGAGCTTATCATTGGGGTCTACGCCCATAGCAGTCTCGAGGAACTCCTTGTCAAGGAAAGGCACACGGGCTTCGAGGCCCCATGCGGATGTCGACTTGTTCGCTCTCAGGCAGTCGGCCAGATGCAAGTTCTTGACTCGCCTGACGGTCTCCTTGTGGAACTCGTCCTTGTTGGGGGCTGCGTGGAAGTAGAGATAGCCACCGAAGATTTCATCGCTGCCCTCTCCGCTCAAAACCATCTTGACGCCCATGGCCTTGATCTTGCGGCTAAGCAGGTACATCGGAGTAGACGCCCGGATTGTAGTCACATCGTAGGTCTCCAGGTGATAGATGACATCCGATAGCGCATCGAGACCTTCTTGAATGGTGAAGGTGAAAGCATGGTGCTTCGTTCCAAGGAACTTGGCGACCTCGAGAGCGGCCGCCGTATCAGGGGCACCAGGGAGACCGATGGAGAAAGAGTGCAGCTGCTGGAAAGTGGTAACTGTCATGAGCTCGTTGGAATCGTCAATACCAACCAGATCCGACGTCCCAGACTGCGACTGGACGGCGGCGTGATACGCCTCCTGCATTCGCAAAGTCTCCCTTTGGGCAATGGAGGCCACCAAACTGGAATCCAAGCCACCAGACAACAGAACACCATAAGGAACCTCAGCCATCAAACGCTTACGAACAGCCTTCTCAAGGCTACTGCGGATCAACTTGTAGTCGACTGGTGTCGACGGAACATTGGTGGGATCCCACCACTTGGGAACGAAGTAGCGAGTCAGAGCGCCAGTCTTGGAATCGTACACATGACCAGGTGGGAAGGCCTGGATCTTGTCGCAAACGGGATGCAAGGATTTCAACTCCGAAGCAAAGTAAACCGCTCCCGGGGTTTGGGACGACCAGCCAAGGTAAAAGCTAGTGATACCAATCGGATCGCGGGCGGCAATGGCTCGGTCCTCCTTCTTGTCATAAAGAACCCAGGAGAACATACCATCGAGGTACTTCGGAGCATCAAGACCGTGTTCCATGTACTGATACAGTCAGCTTCCCCACGATCAGAATGAGAACAGGCCCACGTACCAAAGGAATGATAACCTCGCAATCCGAATGTGTCTTGAAGTCGTACTGGGTCTTCAACTGTTTCCTCAAAATACGATGGTTATAGATTTCGCCATTAACAGCAAGGGCAAGGGTTCCGTCATCGTTAATGATAGGCTGCGCACCGGTATCTTCAAAAGGTTCAGCAATTGGCTTCGGGCAATCCCACAACTTCGAAGGGCAACATACCGACACCGACAATACTCAAACGCTCGTGGGCAAGGACTGCGATATTTCGTTAGCATACAGCGGGTTTCCAACAAATATATTTTGAGCAAACATACCAGTCTTGTCAGCGATAAAGTTTCCACCTGTTCATGATGTTAGACAAGCTGCGATACCGAGACTGACTGTGACTCACTCCAATCGGGTCCACGATGGCGCACACTGGTAAATATTAGCATCAATTCGACTATTCCAGAAACAAGAAAAGAGATACTCACGCTTTGGCCATGCGCAAAGCTGTAGGCTTAAATTTTTGCACATCGGGATGACTATTGGCGTATGGTCAGTACTGACTCACCCGAAGTAGAGGGGCACAGTGCAAAACCGCGGGGGGGGAAGAAAAAAACGTACTGGTGGCACGCGAAGATCCCACACATACTGACCACAAGCAATTGAGCTACCAGATAAAAAAGAAAGGTCAGGGAAGCTCAAGGCGAGACGAAGAGCAAGTAGACAGTGACTAAGAATGCGGGATGGGAGGAATAAGGTATGTTCGGGAATAAAGCAGAAAGGGAATTTTGAATGGGAATAACTTTTTTCGGGAGGGGCGATATCGGCCGCTGACTCACTACGATAAGATAAAGAAACAGATAACACCGACATGCTGATTGGTCTCTTTTGATTTCTTCGTCTGCAGGTACAGGCAAAACGCAACAAAACGCCAGTCAGAATGAAGCCATCCGGTTTGGTCTTTTCTAAGACGCCATGCTCGCTAACCCGAATGAATCTAATGTAATGAACAGAAATACACCCGCTTAATAGACCGTCCAATTCCAATCCGTGTCTCATCAATCAAACGAAAATGAGGGTATGATGGATGCCTCATGGTTTCTTCACTATAGCCCTTTTCCACCAGATAATCTGCCAGAACAAGCGGAGTGAGAACCCAAGGTCATCACGAAACAAGCCACCCAAAGACAAACACCTGTCAAAAGAAAATTCGTCGAAAACACTCGAACCAGACCCTGTAAAGGAAGCCAGAAGTCCCGACAGCCAAAGCGGATCAAGGATGAGGATTCTCGGTCACAATTTGGCGAACTTTCTTTTCATAGGCTTGGCGGTTATTCTTGTAGATGTTGTAGGCCTCCGCCTGCGCAGGCGAATCGAGATTCGGATCGTCCAGTAAATCCTGAATTCCACGGAGTATTTCTTTTATAGTAATCGCTGGTCGCCATCCCTGCTCCTCGCTCAGGATCGAGAGACAGACTGTTCCAGATGGATAGACGTTAGGATGGAAAAGAGGTGGGACGAATTTGCCTACAGATCGATTAACAGTCAGCTCATTTTTCAGTTTGCGAAGCAGGTATATAATATTCAGATGAGAAAAGCATACACTTTGGAGGTTTGGTGGGATATTCTAAAGGAAACGCAAGCACGTTAGTCCTCTATTCGCATTTCGAAGTAGAAAGCCAGTTGAACCTACCTTCTGGAAAAGTGACGTCCAGCTTGAAAAATCCATTCTCCCAGATGGTTCCCTTCTTTCCGGGGATTCCACAGTCCCAGTGCTTCATATCAAGTACACCTTGCGATGAGCGGACAGGCTTTGCGATGAAGCCGAAAATTGGATTGCGACGCCATTGTCGTCTGTTGGGTAATGCAGTCTCATCAGCCTCTGACCGGTTCCTAGTGGGTTGAAGTAGAAGTCACTTACCTCTCCTCAGTAAGGCGGCTCTGACAGAGAGACATTTTGAATGCGATCTGTATGCGCAGGGAAGATCAGGTAGAAGTGAAGTTGCGAAAGGAGGTTGTCTAAGATCGACGAGGATAGGCGAAGGTCGGGTTGGGTAGAAGATGAGAAAATATAGAAAGAGGAAGAAGGTTAGAAACGGTAAGAAATGTTATAAAAGATCTAGAAAGAAGCGAAAGCTCCAAAGCGAACGAGCGTGAGCCATTGCCTGGTTGATAAGCCCCGCTAGCCATTCGCTCTACTTTGTCTATGTGTCACATGACCTCATGTGGCCCTGCACGAGATCAACTTCCCTTTCGCTGTTCTTTCATTCTTTTGATGTTCTCTTTCTGTAGCCTCTTGGTCTTTGTCTGAGTGCATTGTAAAAAAAACTTGGGCACCTATATGTGGGGCCCTCTGGTAATATCAAAGAGTGAAGTATATATGTATGCTGGAATCCTCCCTTGGTATGCAACTACCATGGAGATTCCCAAACATCCAGCTAGCTATACTAGGAAAACTCCAACAATACAGATTCCTTTGTTAGACAACATAGAGAAACTGTATAAAACCAAGCAATGCAGTGACCATAAGAAACATCAATTCACTGCCTGGCCATCAAATCGAAAACCACCTCAAACCCTAAACCAAACCAAACGAAATCACACCAAAGAAACAAACAAGATGTGCCACGGCATAACCTGGTACCATGCCATCTGCTTACACCCCAACTCCACTCCACTCTTTCATATAGCATGTGAGAGAGCCCTCAAAACCGGTGACTACTGCTACTCCTGGGAGTCAATCAGTATTCCCATGGTTGGGGCTTGTGAGAAGTGCAAGTG
Source organism: Aspergillus sclerotialis (assembly GCA_003589665.1). Lineage (NCBI taxonomy): Eukaryota > Fungi > Ascomycota > Eurotiomycetes > Eurotiales > Aspergillaceae > Aspergillus > Aspergillus sclerotialis. The sequence goes on from MVGC01000092.1 coordinate 45,112, forward strand.
CAGGAAGAGACTCGAAAAAGATGATCACTATGTTGTTGGCAGGGAAGCGTTTTTTGAGCAAGTTGACGAGGAAAATGATTATGAGATGGCTGATGAAGGCAGTGAGGTGGAGTACTTGGTTGACGATGAAGATGGGAATGGTGATGGGTTGGAGGTGTTTCATAGGGTTGCCTTTTGAGTGGATGGTGTGTTGAGGGTCTCTTTTCTATGCTTCTCTTTTTTTTGGGAGAGGGTTGTCGGTCATCATATGTCTGTCATAACATGGTGGATTCAATGGGGGAATATTCCTTGCGATGACGTTCATCGCATTCGGGGAAATTAAATCCAAACTGATTCATGTCATTTGGGATATTTGATTTTATATATGCCTCCTTATCAACCTTCATATTCTCCTTGCTCGAATTTCTGATTGTCGAAGAATCGAGCCGTTATTTTGTTTCCGTTGAATATTCGCCCTTCAAGAGCATTCACAGCCTACAAGCCATATTAGCATCGGGCAAATGCCACCGACACGGTAACTTACTCGCAAAGCCGATAACTGGGCAGTGAATTTAACAAACACAGCTCCAGTGTCGCGGTGGATAAAAACGCGTTCAACACGACCATACTGTTTAATGTTAGAAGAGAATCGTCGAAGGCCAATAGATAGAAGTACCTTTTCTGAGCATTCCTCTCCAATCTCCTGCATTAATCCCCCATTTTGGCCCCCCTGTAACTCAGCATCTAAGTCCAAGCCGTCTAGCATGCCCTTCATCACGATAACTTCGCTCATTGCGCCGAACTTGCCCTCATCCTCCTTTTTCTTGGACCCACCAATAATCTTGCCTCTACCTGCTGGAGTGACGACTCCACCACCTTCAGAATCTGGCCGTTTCTTTTGCTTCTCAACTTTGACTTGCAATGGTTTGACAATACCCGAGCCTGATGCACCCAAGCCAGACCCCTTTGTCCAGCCGTATTTTGCAAGTAGGCGTTCGGCAAATCCTTTTTGCCCCGGGCGAAGTGACCGTTGGCCGCCCTCTTCGCCTTCATCTTCCGCTGGCTTCTCCCTGGCAAACACTTCCTCAAGTTCTGCTTCAGACGCCGGTATATCTTCCGGCGGTGGTGGCAGGGTATATCGGACAGGTGCACGCGATATAGTCGCAGAAGCAGGCTGGAGTGAATCAAGCGAACGAGGCGGTGGTGCCGCTGCAGGCTCTGCTGCAGGTGGATATCCAGCCGTCATCCGGAGTCGATGTGCATAAGCGTCATCTCCGGTAGGTGCATCTGGGATCGGAGCAGGTGGTTCTTCAGGGGCAGGTGGAGGTTGATTTGACATATAATCAGACATCGGCACATCACCTTGATTAGCGGCCATTCGCAAACGTCGAGCATACGCGTCCTCCCCAGATACATCGTTGGGAATCGAAGCTGGTGGCTCCGGCGGAGTGTACTCCTCAGACGGGACAGGTGGTATATCATTGAGGTTCGGCGGCGGTGCGAAACTGCTCGGGGGAGCAAATTGCCCTGAAGTCTGTTGAGCGACTGACCCTGCCCATTAATAAGATAGAACATACGGTTCATCGGTCTAGAATATCCCTCACTATCCGAGTCCCTGCTCGGAGATCGTGCCATGCGATGGGCATATAAGCGATCCTTCCATTCTCGAACTTCGGATATCTTCTCATCGCTATTTTTGTATTCCTCGTAGTTATTCGGTCGCGACGGATCGTAGATATCATCCCAATTCTGAATCACATCTTGCGCTTCTCGGTTCTTCTTCCGCTTCTTCCGTCCACCTCGCTGTCGTTTCTCACCGCCGTAGAAGCCATTGACATCGTCGTCTTCGGTAGCTGCCCAATCTGCAAGTGAGCTTGTGACAGGAGCTCCTGTCACCGGAGGTGGGGCAGCCTTTGGCAATGTAGGTTTGGTTTTTGGCTTCTGGGTAGATAACTGGGGTCTTTTGGTGGGTTGGAATCGGAGAGCAGCTGGAATCGCCAGAACCAAGGATGGACAAGTGAGCAATCAAATCGCCAAGGATGTATAAAAGTCTCGGTCACGAAAGGAGGGTATGAGTCTACCAGCACTTAGTTGCTGCTTATTGGCAGCAGATTCATCTGATTTTGATTCATCTTCGGTGGGTTGTTTGAAGACAACAGGAGCTCGAGAAATAGTCCCGGGAGTATTAGAAGAGTCGGGGTCAAGGAGGTTTGCGTAGAGCGATAACATGCCCCCGCCTTTGGAGAAGGTGGAATCAGGCATGGAGGGTATACAAAACGGGTGGAAATGAAAGGGGATAGAGATGGGAAGGATATAATAGAACAATAGGTAGGTTATATAGAAGGGGAAGAACATGATAGGTAGGAGGGAGAAGAAGAGATGGGGTCTGTTTGGTCTGTTTGGACTATTTGATGTGTTTGCTCCCTTTGCACTCTTTCGTCGGAGAACCCCAGAATCAGCCGAAATCCGATACTAAAAGATTGGAATGAATTACTCCAATTCTTGATGAGATGATCGGGGCGATGGCTGATTTCATCGCTTGCGACTCCGTAAATTACTCGGATATGTCTTCTCCTTGATTGATTTCTTTTTATTTTTTCCTTTCCTTCTTCCTTTAGATTCCATCCCACTGTCCCTACAGACAAAATCCAAATCCAACCATGGCTACTACTAACACTCTTGCTCGGTCTTTCTCGTCCGATAGCAATGATATTGCCGTCATAGTCCCGAGACTGCACTCCATAGCTGTCTCCTACAAGCAGCTTCACTCCCATGTCTCTGAATTCCAAGCTAAACTCGCGAGACTGGGAGTAACTCATGGCTGTGCAGTCTCTCTTTCTCTGGTGAATTCTTATGAGTTCATTGTGACTTTCCTCGCCGCTTCCTGGCAGCGAGCTATTGCGGCTCCGCTCAACCCTGCTTATAAGCAGGAGGAATTTGAGTTCTATATTGAGGATCTGAGCTCTTCTCTGGTTCTGATTCCGCAGGGCGATTATGCGCAAAATGGCCCTGCTATACGAGCGGCCCGGAAATTCAATGCTGCTATCGCTGAATGCTATTGGAATGGGACCGAGGTCGTCCTAGATGTGAAGGAAGCTGGGAAATTGGCTCAACAGGGCAATCGCAAAGTTGAAGACGCTCAGCCGGATGACATTGCGCTTGTCTTACACACCTCTGGAACAACTGGCAGGCCAAAGGCTGTATGATTGACACCTTGTACAGTGTCGAGACCCAGACACGGCTAACATATACCAATAGGTCCCTCTCACCCATAAAAATCTCACAACAACCATGAGTAAGTAGAAATAATTTGCCACTAAAACCACTGCTAATTCTGTGCCAGGAAACATCCAAGCAACCTACAATCTGACCCCAGCGGACCGCACAATGCTAGTAATGCCTCTTTTCCACGTCCATGGATTACTCGCCGCGTTCCTTGCACCACTTCACTCGGGCGGTTCGGTCGTCGTACCACCACGATTCTCTGCTTCTGAATTCTGGGAAGACTTTGTCCAGCACAAAGCAAACTGGTACAGCGCCGTGCCAACAATCCACCAAATCCTGCTCAAAACTCCACTGCCCAATCCCATCCCTGACATCAGGTTCATCCGCTCCTGCTCGTCACCACTGTCCCCAAAGACATTCGAGGATCTGGAAGCCACTTTCAACGCTCCAGTCTTGGAAGCCTATGCAATGACCGAAGCAGCCCACCAAATGACTAGCAACCCCCTCCCACCGGCTAAGCGGCAACCTGGTAGTGTAGGAATTGGTCAGGGCGTCGAGATCAAGATCCTCGATCAGGCCGGAAAAGAAGTTCCGCGCGGACAAGAGGCAGAGATCTGCGTCCGTGGAGAAAATGTCACGAAGGGATATTTGAACAACCCGTCTGCTAACGAGTCGTCCTTTACGAAAGACGGATTCTTCCGCACGGGCGATCAGGGCAAGCTGGATCCAGATGGCTATGTTATTATCACTGGACGGATTAAGGAGCTTATCAACAAGGGTGGAGAGAAGATCAGTCCGATTGAACTTGACAATACGCTTGCTCATAACCCCAAGGTTGCAGAGGCGGTTTGCTTTGCTATTCCTGATCCAAAGCATTATGGTGAGGACATTGGAGCCACCGTTGTGTTGAAAACTAGTGGAACTGCCACGGAGGAAGAACTTAAGAGCTGGGTTGGAAATAGACTGGCTAAATTCAAGACTCCTAAGAAGGCATGCTTGCTTCACATGTACTCCGTCTATCTATAGATTATGACTAACATTAATACAGGTCTGGATCGTCCCCCAAATCCCAAAGACAGCAACGGGCAAGATCCAACGCCGCAAGGTAGCCGAGACAATGCTGAACAGCGAGCCAAAGCCGAAACTGTAAACATATTGTCCATACTCTACATACAGGCAACTGTATATATACATAACACCATCAGACTGCACTTGCTTTGAACATGCAATACAATCATTGATCAATCAATCAATCAGTCAGCCATCCATCCTACAAACTAGTCTTAACAGCAGTCCTAAACTATTCCAAAGTAAGCAACCCAACACACAAAACAAAAGAAGGGTAAAACAAACCGGAACGATAGTCGCATTCTCCAAATCCCACACTCCAGACGTAGTATAAACATCCCTAGCCAGCATCTCCTTCACCTGGTCGATATTCTCGCCCGCAGCAACCAACATGCTTCCCTTGAAGGAGGGAGTTTCACCTTCAACCGGGTGGGAGTCGAACATTGCACCTTGGTCTCATTAGCATATATGCCTAGGGATAGACACAGTCACAGGTTGGATATTTCGATAAGGTACAAAGAAAAAGAAAAAGGAAAGGGATAAACTCACCACCAATAACAATATCACCCTTTTCAACGAGGGGTTTGACGCCTTCTAGATGGGATCTGGGTAGGTATAACTTGTCAACTGCCTAATCCTAATCCAATCGTCCTCCATTTCCTCTTTCTACAACAATGCTAAACAGACCTCACGGCTGAAATCTGATTGAAAGAAAAAGAAAAATAAAAATTTGAAGGAAACTCACCCCCGAACCTCTACCCTCTTCGACACCGTCCCTGGCTTATCAGGGACAATGCACAAGAACTCCTTCCTGGTTGATGGTGAAGAAGACATACTACGATAGTTCAATGTAAATGGTGAGGAGAAACTGGAGATTGGGTTTCTGAAATTGCTAGAGAGGGAACTTGAATAGTAGCGATGTTGACGTGGGCGGAGAAGAAATGAAGCGGGGAGAAGAGCAGCTTGTCGTCGAAGGGCGTGGGTAGTCGTTCGGCTGATTGCGGGGTGGGATACGAGGGTTCGGAGAGATTGGAATTGGGGATGAGGCATTGTGGTATGTTTTGTTCCCAAGTAGTTGATTGACGGATTGCTTGATTGATTGGGTTTAATAAATGGAGGGAGTTGGTTGTTCTAGTAAATCTTATTGGGGGTTGATAACTTGTAAACGGAGAGTCAATCAATCCAACGCCTCATTAGATATGCCACTAATATTCAACTCAATATATACAGTACAACAATAACATGTCTCCTCCTCCCACCCAAAGCTCGAATATAAGATTGCCCATTCCACGCCGTACCAGGCCGGAATGTGGATTCTGCTAATACAGTACATGACCCGAATGTGCTAAGGAGAAAGAAAACAGATAGGCAGACGACACTAACTCCGAGTTGCATAGAAATGTTGAATAAATCAACATACTCCGATCGTAAGGAATCCCCAAACTCGAAGGACTCATAGCCCAGCAGGCAATCAAGAGATGATGGGGTCAATCAAACCGTTCAACTCTATTAATCAATCAATCTCCAATACCGCTGAAGAACAATGTTTTCCCCCATAGCGCCAAAGAAATGGAAATGGAAATGAAAGCAGATACAGTCCCAGAACGCAAGAAAGATAATTCCTGGAATCATTAAACCTCCGCCTCCTTCGGATGGCAGGCAGCAGGAAGGACAGCAATCCTGCTGTGTAGGATTTCTTGTTTATTGAGATCATTAGGAAGGCGATGGATGAGTTATCACTTGCGAGTCGGGCTTAGTACGCCTTGCGATCTCCCAGGTTCCCGCCCTTCTCTTCGGTGTCAATATGCCAAACGACGTAGTTCGGCAGACCGACCACCTGGTATCCAGCCCGTTTCGCCATGCGAGCAAATCCCTCGGTTTCTGCTTGGTTCTCAAAGGCGTAGGAAGGGAAGTTAATGCCTGTTTACTGTTAGAATGCTGGCCTCAATGATCATGAACACACATACCTGAGCGGTGAACGTCGGCCTTGACCAGGACATTGACACCACCAATTCCGTCAAGCTCAACTTCCTCATCCTTGTTGTTCCTCCAGTCACCCATGGATACCAGGTATGTCCGGCCGGTATCATATTCCTTGTAACCCTCAGCCAAAACCACATCCGCATCGAGTGTCTGTCTCAATCTCCTGCCCTTGTCGGATTCAATCCATGAATTATAATCAACTAAATTAAAGTCAGCAAGATGGCAAATCAATGAAGATATAATGCAACATACAGCGACCCTCAATATCACGATTGTTCTGGTCGTAACGATGGAACCAAATATCTGTCAAGCATGTTAGCGGAAACACTCAAGGCCAGGGGAGCGTTACATACTAGGCACGAGGATATCCTTGTCATGAGCGATAAAGTCCTCGATAATCTTATCAGGACAGTCAACAATATCAACATCTCTCCAGTAGACCCAGGAGTGATCAGGCTTCAAGGCTGAATAGAGCAGGTAGTTCCGAGCCCTGCCGATAGCCTTGCGCCGCGATGCCTGAGCCGCAAAAGAGTGTCTATCCTCGACACCCATTTCAAAATCCGATCCAAAATCCTTCTGCACAATCTGGGCGCTGCGGAAAGCGATATTCTGATCAACCTGGTCCTGAATCCGTTTCAATTCCGAAGAAAGAACAGCAAGCGTGTCATCTTTGCAATCTCCAACGAGGAAAGCCAAGTCAATCAGTTCGTGCGGATACGTCAGCTTGTAGAGGAGGTCAAAGTATCTGGAGAGGTAGGCAGATGCGTCTCTCAACGGCGTCAGAATCAGTACTCGCTCGTTATTGGAAACAGCTTTGGGAGTCGACTTGATAGGATTGAGGTCCACACTGGTGATCGTGCTCGAGTTAACCTCGTAAGGTTCATGATGGTTAAACAACACCGGGGTCTGAAGATGCGCATTCCACTCGACCATTTCATTAATGGACATCTCCATGGGCGACTTAGACGAGCCATAGCAATAGAAACTGAAGAGGGAAAACGCATTAGCAGACAGTCACAAAACATTGGAAAATTGTCAGCTCACCTCTGCATCTCAGAAGCCGATTTGCTAATTCCACGCCATAGCAAAATCACCAAGCCAGTAATAGTGAGGGAAATGAGGAAACGAGTCCGAGTGAGAAGAACGATGAAAGCCCTCCATGGAGGTAACCTCGCCTTGGCCGACTTCCACGTTATTCCACCTTTCGGGAGAAGCATCGTTGCGGGGAGGGACGAATTTCTTTCTGTTAAAAAGGATGGTTTACACCAAAAATTCCCGATCAATATCTGTCGCAAACCGTCGATATCGGTGAAACCGTTAAACCCCCTGACCGCCACCCGGCGGATTGACGGTTGAGAGGAAGATAAACGGAGGCGATTGTTGTAAGAGGAACTTCACCGGTAGATCAGGCCGCCGGTGATGATGGAGTGACTCGGATTAGATGGAGGTCGAGATGAGACTGTCGGCTTGTTCGTAGTGGACTGATATTAGGGATCGCCGGAAAGGCTGACTGGCGAAGACGATCGGCACAGAGCAACCTCAAAGGATAAGAAAAGTAAACGAATGGACTGGGAAAGCAAGAGAAGAGAAGAAAAAGGAACAGAAGAGTCACGGAACCGTTGAAAGGGACGTAAAGCAAGTCAATACCGGAAAAAGAAGAAATGGAGAGGAGAAGGAGAGGAGATTTGCCCAAAATGCAAAAGGCAACGCCGAGTCCAGACTAGCCGCGTGGCGCTGACTAAGTAAGTATTACGGGAATTTTTAGAACAACTCAAATCAATTCAAATCAATTCATCGTTCATTCATTAAATCCTCCTATATCCATATTCATATCCAAGACTCCAGATTCTTATATCCAATCCATATATATAAATAAAATAAAAAAATAAAATAAGAAAGAAAGAAAGAAAAGTCCAGAAACACCATCCAAATCTCGACGATATCAACAATGTAAAAGAAAGAGAAGAAAAACAGACCGGTAACAACAACAAAACTAGCACTTACTTCCCCCAACTTTTGTCTAGGTGTTCAGTGCACAATTGGTGAGCCAGGGATATCACTGTTCAGGGAATCCTACACCCAACGAGCATAGTGTACAGATGTAGGTGCAGGACTCCAAAAGAATTGCTAGGGGTATCTGCCATTCAATACGCAAAGAAATCAGGTCATGAAGGAAGTGACGAAGTTCATGTGCCCATTGGTCATCGTCATCGTGGGGGCATGAATTGCACCCCTCATCATAAGGAATAAAATATTTATTCCGTCAAAACAGGAAGGGAGAAGGACTGCGGCAGAGAAGTAAGATGGGAAGGACCCATCTTTGGCGGCGTGGTGCTGATGAACGATTGAGTCAGCGACTGACCGGACGCCGAGAATAACGAGTCACGGCGACTTGATTTGGGGCTGAGTGACTCGATGCTGTCGCAGAGAGTACGCAGACCAGGGAGTGAGCTCTCCTCCGACGTGGGTTCGGGCATGGTCGATGGAGGTTGCGGGGTTGTAACTTCGCTCTGGGGTGATCCGAAGATATGCTGGTAGGACTTTAATTGGAGCTCGAGGAAGCGGTTATGGTCCTCAAGGGATTGCTTCTCCTTCTTCACACTCTGGAGCTCTTGCTGAGTAGACTGGTTCTGCTGTTGTAGGCTGGAGATCAACTGCTGGAACTGCATGCAGCGGATCTGTGGCTGTAGTTTTTCGGGGAGCTGGCCCAGCGCCTCGTTGTCCTGGCGGGATAGGTGATGGATGACAAGGTGCATGAAGTCAATCAGGTGGATCGCACCCTGAACGATGTGCTCTTTGGACTGAGGCAGAGCTTTGGCAGGATTCCAACCAGCCTGAATGAGGAAGAAGTCATGAAGACGGCTGTCAAGGTCTCTGTGAAGCTGGCTCAGGTTCTTCCGTCTGTTGCACTCAGCAACACGGTGTTTCTCCCTCTGGTCATCCCGTTCGTGTTCGTGGGGCATGCTGTTCTTGCGCTTCTGCCCGCACAACTGCAGTGGCGCCTTGCGTTTGATATTCTTAGGAGCCACAAGGGACAGTATCTCCGACTGTGAAAGCTCATTGGGCAGTGGCATGGACTTCTGTGAAGAGAAGGAGTCCTGCCACGAGCCATCTGCAGAGCTTGCAGGGGATGGAGGGGTGAGCACATGCTCAGACGGAGGCCAGGACATTTTGGGAGAAAAAGAGTCCTGTGGGCTGGGAGGGCTGTGGCCTAAGGCAGAACCGAGGGGGTTAAAGGGTCCTCGAGGTAAAGGGTCCGCGCGAGGCAGGGGAGGTAGTCTGCGGTCCTCCGCCAGCTCAGAGATACCAGAGCCATCAGAGCTGAAGGAGCTCAGAATACTGTGTCAAGACCAGTTAGTGGTTGAGTATTCACAGAGGAATCAGTCAAACCCACGGCAGCGAGCCACGTCTGGGGAATTGTTCAGCCATGTGGCGCATCTTGAAGCAAGACAGTATATACCGGGAAACGACAACAGATATATGTGCACAGTATGTATATGGGTGTGTGTGGCCTTATGTAGATCAAAGCAAGGATCACAATGGAAAGAGTGATGTGAAACTGAACAGGATAGTGTCTGGTAAACAGATCATAGGCTCGCCTAAGAAAACATTCAAAGAGTGTGAAGAATTGCAACGAGTCAGAAAAGAAACGCCAGAGATGCAAGCCCGGCGCGTGTTTATATTTTATAATGTTGATTCTATGCAGAACGGGTGGGAGATTTGAGTGGCGCTCAGACTTGCAGTGAATCTGGGTCCCAAACCATAATGTCCAAGAAGCTATCGAATCTTTGGACAGAATCAAGGATAGAAAGAGAAGATCTGCGACATTCTAAACGAGGAAGCGAAGTATAGTGAACCTACCCACCCAACACGATATGACATCCACTTTGGAACATATCGATCTCACTACTGCAAGAATCCCATATTGGTATATGATCGCGGGGAGACATCCGGCAGAGTTTAGCAGCACAGATAGTCTCCCTTGGTTCAATCCCTGTCATGAAATGGCACGGATAGGGTATGGAGCCCGGAATAGACGAATCAACATGCCATTTGGCAGTGGGCCGTATGGGGAGGGGAATTTGGAATGGGAGACCCTGATTTGAATTGAGTGTCGTGGCACTCGATCCTCACATGGTGAAGGAGCAGATTCCCCTTGCATGAATGGCCAACACGATGTAGCGAGACTATAATGCATTGGGGTCAATAGTGGCAGAAGGAGGGGGGGAGGTACCCCATCGTTTGGTAGCTCAGTAGTCTAGCGTGACGGAACCGTCTCCCCGAAAGCTAAGGGACAATTCATGATCGAACCAAGGGCGAGATTCCCTGAAATTCTGCCCAGAAATGCAATAACTCCGACTCCAAAACTCCATCCATACTTGGAGTAAGATGGATGATGGTCCCATCAATTGACGACTAATGCAGAACAGCCCATAGCCGGAACTATCCACAGTAGAGATATCGGAAGGAGGAGAGGAGGAGGAGGGGATTTATCGATCCACACATTTAGTCCCAGTACGGTGGGATTTTATTCCCGAGCAGTAATTTGTAAATAATAATAGATAATAAATAATAATAATAATAATAATAATAATAATAGACCTGCAGCGTCCATGCACACCGGCAATGTTCGGTCACTTCAGGAGATGAAATATCCAGCGAGCTCACTTAAATCAATCCAAAACCAGTATTAATCAAGTGGAGGAAACAGGATTCCTTCCCCGGATTCCTGAAACAAGTTCAGAACAAAGTACTTACAGCGAGACATTGATGTGCCTTGGTTTAGCACGAACCAAGAGCTGAACAAGGGCGCATTGATCATCGACGAACCGAGTAACCCCGAGCGACATTCATTCATTTCATTTCATTTATTTCATTTACTCTTCAACTCCATATATAAAATACATGAAATCAAATATAGTCAGTACAGTACTGGAATAATAGGAGTCTTGATAATAGTAGTGGCTTTGGTACTCTGACCAAAACACCGAATCCAACATCTCCGACTAATTACTTGAAGAGGGTTGTTTGTTTACCGACATTAATCAAGCTGCAACTTTTTGCCACTCCGAGATGATCATTATTGATCATTAGATATTATTAGATGGTATTAGATATGACTAACGATCACTAATCCCCCTTCAACCCTTCAACCCTTCAACCCTTCAACCCTTTAATCAACCCTTCAAACGAGTCATAGCCGAGGCCGAATAATATCCGAATGATATTATGTGCTTCGTCCTCTTCTCATTTCTACTCAGACTATAAATCAATGTATGTAGGCAGTGAGGAAGTAGACAGTGAGATCTCTAGTCCCATACAACTAACGAACTAACTTCATGGAAAATGCTTCGCACGATCTTCAACATGCCAAGTGGAAAAAGCATGCGCACCTATTGAATGCCAATTCTCATCAACCAAGCAAAGATCCTTCATGCACGGTGACAACATACTATGCAAGATTGGACCAGGATTACCTCGATCCCGGAGTCCAGGTCAACTCGTGCAAATCAACTTTTAACTCGAGGGCCACTGTATGTACCTGTGTATCGATTAATTCAGAGTCTATGTATCGGTCTGGGTACAGCATCAATTCATCCGACTCCAAGGACGAGGTGGCGAAGAAAAAGAAAAGAAAAGAAAGGGAGAGAGGAACCAGTACTCCGTAACAGCTAGATCAACGCAAGGAGAAGAAGCAACCATCCCATCCAAAATCCCCCTTCTCCCTTTCCTTGTACAACAAGCAAGCCCCATATCAGCCTCGAGAGACTCCAGCCACATCGACCAATCCCAATCCTTCAGTCCATGATCTGCCCCCCTCAATTCCCGGATAGGATTTCAGGTTATTAAAGTAAATCTCAACTCGAACGAGGTCTGACCGTTCCTGTTGGGAAAGAGATATGCATCGTACTTTTGACATCTTGGAGATCTTTCTCCACCCAAGCAAGGGATACTTGACTTGGTGCTCTTCTACTGGATAGGAGACTTGTTCCGTCTCCCCCGTCTCACTCTCACGCTCTTCTCTCTCCACTCTGTTATCCAGGTCCCCGGGATTAAGGCTGAAGATTGAAATATTGCCCGAATAGTCCCCCCCAATTGCTGATCGATCAGCGTGGTCAAAATTTATTCAAATCATTCAGTTCATGGTGCATACAAGAGTGGGACTAGACGTGCAAGTGAAGCAAGTGAACCTTGCCTGCTTGGAGTTTGATTGTTGAGTGCCCCAGCTCGCTCCTTTTATCCGATGTTTGCCTTCCAATCTATTCCTTAGGTACTTGACATTCACTTCTCCGTACATGGATACGCGCCCACCGGCTTGAGTCACCTTGCAAGAGTATAAGTGGGAAGTCATATTAATTAATCGCGCTAAGAGACAGACTCATAAGACATACACGAAGAACAATTAAGGAAAGTCTACACTGAAGTACAACCCCTGCTTCCACAGCCAAAGACATCAAATCTGGTGTCCAGATCGCTCTCCAACAGCTAGCTCATGTCAAGATTAGTAAGGAATAATGTAAGTGAAAAAGAACTCCATTCCGATGGATTGGCCGTTGTCTCCGAGAATGGCCCTCGACAAGGCGGAATTATTATCATGAGAACAGCAGAGTATAACGAAAAGTCATTGCGTATTAGACAATTTACACAGTCTTAAGAAAGAAAAACCCCCCATGCGACTGTCCTTTACATGGCATATTGGAGGAGATAGCCGAAGATGGCGGCCATTCCCATAGCCGGCATGTTAGCGACGTTGTCAACGACGGCAGCTCCGCTGGAAGTCGACGAGGAGCTGCTGCCAGTGCTGGTGCCAGAGGAGTCACTGGTGCCGGATTCACCACTCTTGGTCTTGGGGTTCTTGGTCTCGCCCACGCACTTGAACTTGCCGTGAATGACCTGGTTCTTGTTCATCTTCTTGAAGGGCTCGCAGCTGAAGTTGCCAGTGCTCTGCATGTTGAAGCCACCCTTGACGGTATCGAGCGACGGAAGGCTTGCCCTACATTATGTTAGATAAGAGACCATGAAACATAAACCAGAGGTCACTTACTCGTCGAATTTACCGCTGAAGTCGACGGCACCGGTGACCTTCTTGAGCTCGGGGAATTCAACCGACTTGAGCTTGTCATTCTTGGAGATATGGAAGCCACCGTTGACGTACTCGAGCTTAGGCATGCTGATGTTGCGAGCCTCCTTGTTGCCGATGAAAGTCAAATCGCTAGACTCCGTAAGGTTGGGGGCGCTGAAGATCTTGAAGCCATCGCCCCAGAAACCAAGTTGACCAGTGAGGTTGTGCAGAGACGGCACGGAAACATTGCTAACGTTGCGGAAGGTCATGTTAGAACCGGAAATCAGCTTGGGAAGCTCAACCTCCAGGCTGTTCAGGTTGCCAGCAAAGTTGATAAGACCTGTGGACTTGGTCAAGCCATCCAAGTTGACGGACTTCAAGTAGCGGTTCTCAGTGATAGTAAGGTCGCCAATGTTGTCAAGAGAAATGCCGTCCAGGTTAGTCAGGGCGGTGTTGGTGATCTCGACCTTGTCAGCCTTGGAGACACTCTTGCCGAAATCGAGTGTCTGCAAGTTGGGCAGAGCTTGCCACTTGATCGAGCCAACACTGGTAAGGGAGCCCATGCTAAGCTTGGAAAGGATGGTGAGGCCATCCAGCTCGAACTTGTCGCCAATGGACTCCAGGCTAGGAGCCGACAGTTCAGTCAAGTTGGTGGCACTCTCAGCCTTGAAGCTACCCTCGATCTCCTTGACACCGTTCAAAGTGATGGTGTCTCTAGCTTTGCCGTCAATCTCAACATCACCCTTCAGCTTCTTGCAGCTGGAGTAGCCATCGGCATCACCCTGGCTAGAGATCTTGATTGTGCCATCACCACCACAGTCTATCATCGATCAGTTTTGAACGTTCATTCATGGAGACAGTTATATCGATTACTCACCGGCAGCTAAGGCGAGGTTGGCAGCAGCCAGCGCGGGCAGAAGGTACTTGATCACGACCATTGTGAAATCAATCGATTAATTCTGGAGTTTAGATGGCGATGTCAGCATTTATTGTCCATAAATTGACTCTTCGTAATGGCGTGTTGTGATCACAGTGAGGGGAAACACTGTTGCCTGGGGAGCAACCGTGTTGCACAGTGCAGTAGAGTTGGATAGATTTGTCGACGTGGTCGTACTTGGAGACGGGTCAAGCAATATCACGTACCGATAATTGGTAAATAAGTAGGACGAACTTAGCCCACTGGGGTCAATACGAGGAATCGTCAGAGACCAGGGGGAAGATAGAAGATGAAACAGGAGTTGGGAATTAAACGAGAGGAAGGAAGCTTCAACGAAAGAGAAGCTCTAGCAACAAACCGATCCTTTATTGAGAGGATTCGGGGGAAAGTAGGAGCACTCACAAATATAGATGAACGAAGGAAAGAACGAAGGGAGAAAAGGAGAAATTGAAAGAGAGAAAAGAACTTGGATGGAGAAGGCAATAAATGGGAAATGGGGGAAAGCGGAACGCCAATAAATTCAGTTTTCTGGTTTCAGGGAGAAAGGAAAAAAAAAGAAAGGAGACAGGTGGACACCCGGTATTATTACTTAACTTACTTACTTTATTTACTTGTTTACATTACGTATTACCCGTTGCGTACTGAATTCCTCGGCAAAGAGTAACATACCTGCATGTCAGTATGGAAAGTAAATAAATATACAATTGTCATTTATAAGAAACAAATACTATAATTAATTGAATATATAAAAAAACCAATTATATGATATATCTCTATTTTCTATTTAGCATACACAGCTAGCTGTATTTGTCCTTCAATCAGTAAATTAAGTGGCAAAAGTGATCAGACATCATGGACCTATCACGTGCACAGACCCTGTTGTTCATAATTTCGCTTTCGTCCAAGTTGCCTTGACAATTGGAATGTTCATTCTGTATAGTTACCTACTACAGTATTCATATTGTTTGTTTGTTTGATTTGGAGAATACTGTGTACAGTATGGAATAAAAATAATTCTTTATATTATGCACTGTACAATACTCAGACCTCGAGCTCTATATCTCCCCCACTTTGGCCCCAATCTATCCATTACTTGGATAATGCTTGATCCCCCCCTGAGGATCTCCCTGGCCTCCAAGTCCTACTGTACTGTCTAGGTGTTGTGCAGGTGGTACGGTGAAACAACTGAGGTCAAGTACTGTATCCAACAAAGCAATTGTCTGGTTATCAAGGGTCTAGAAGGTGAAAAAAGCTTTCTTGCCAAGCAGCGCAATGCCAATGAATCCTCGACTTGCTTGATCGTGTCCAGTATCCAGTTGAGATTAAGACCAATAATGAGCGCTAAATTCTAAACTTTAGTTTCGGCACGGGTGGCAGTGGCTCCTATTTTTATGAATACAGTGGCCGATCGTCAAAAACATACGTATTCCATTCTCTAAAATATGCGGGCCGTCGTAATTTCTTACAATACCCTCAGGATTCTTGATGAAAATGTTTGGACGTGAATGTGTCGATCTATTTCTGCTGATTTGTTTGGATCAACTTCGAGGCGACTTCGATCCGAGCCATTGACAGATCATCCTATGGGCTCTCCTCGTGTGGCTCATGGTGACTTCACAGCTAACTTCTGTTTCAGATTGTTCCCATTCTTTCCTTTGTCCTCTGCGTCAGTCAAGGTCGATAATTATCCAGCTCCGCATCCACTATGGCGAATTGAATAATAAGGAACCTCAAATGTAGGGTAATGACGAAATATCATGGGGTTTCCTTGAAAAGCTGCTAAAACAATTGGGTCGATGGATAGATCAAGAGTCCAAGATCCATTATATTATTACACCAAGGAATATCACCAAGTAGTACTGTGAGAACTCGGTTGTAATGCCGTGGCGAGTCGGCGATATCTTCCCAAAAAAAAAGCGGTACAATATCACTAGAAGGAAAAATGAATCCTTGTAGCTCTTTGAGCCTGCATATCTAACTCGCCCTGGAAATTTTCTTCGCTCGGAAGACTTTGGCCGGGAAGTTGTAGTGGCGCAGTAGCGGCGTTGTATGCTGTAAGTCACATGACGTATGACTAAGGAACCAGCGAAAAAGTTAGAACTCCGACTTGTTATCTTAACCCGCAAATTCCTCCATGATCAACTCCTTCATCTTTAATTCCATCATCATCACTTATTCTATTCTCTAATTTTGACCTCCTCCCTCTTTCCCACCCTCTCCTAACCTCCCCCTTTCACTTTCTCCCCTCTGCACAATGGATCACTCGCGCGATCCCTGTCCTTGGTACGATTTCCGCTTGTCGCCTCTTCATCTTGAAAACTGACGTCGTTGACTAGGGTCGCTCTATCTGACTTTGGAGGTGCTTTCTGCATGGGTGTATGTTCTTCTCGAAAGCTGGATATTTGATAATTATCGCATCTGACATAAAATATAGGCCATTGGTGGCGCGGTCTGGCACGGTGTTAAGGGCTTCAGAAACAGTCCCTACGGCGAGCGACGCATAGGAGCTATCACCGCTATCAAAGCACGAGCACCCGTTCTTGGTGGAAACTTCGGTGTATGGGGTGGATTGTTCTCAACATTCGATTGCGCGATCAAGGGCCTAAGAAAGAAGGAGGACCCTTATAATGCCAGTATGTCTTATATACATCGGTTAATCTCCGATGCCTAGGTGCTGAACAATTCGTTTCTAGTTCTTGCTGGCTTTTTCACCGGTGGTTCCCTCGCCGTTCGAGGTGGTTATAAGGCTGCTCGGAACTCGGCTATCATGTGCGCTGTTTTCCTCGCTGTCATTGAAGGTGTCGGTATTGGCTTCCAAAGGATGATGGCTGATAACACAAGACTCGATGTGAGTTTTTATGCCCTGATTCTGGTTATCAGTATGTGTGGATTGCTGACTTTTATATTAGCTTCCTCCTCCCCCTCCGACAGAAAAAGCAGTCGCCTAATTTCCCTATCTCTTCCGATCGTCGCTTAAAATTTACCATGTTGTACAGCTTGTATCATATTGACTCTCTTTTCCGGTGTTTGGTTTGGGTCATAAATCCAAAGAGGCATGGCGAGGTGTTTCGTTGTCCTTTGCTTCAGGTGCTCAAAATATACTGTTATTTATTCCACTCATGATAATCGTGGACACTTGGCCGTCGTGCTGAATGTCCTCCAAAAATGACATCACATTCGAGTATATACTGTATGGTTTGGGATGATGCACCTGAATGTGAACTTGTGCCGAGCTTCAGATGGGGATTTGCACAGGAGCCCCTCTGATTTATGGATAATGCATTTATTTAGTTTAATCCAATAGAGTTGAGAAAATTCTAGAATATATGAATGGATGTTTATTGATCTGTCACTATATATATGGAATAAATAGTAGACATCATATATATCACTAGCCAAGTCTAGGCATTTTTGAAGCAGGCCGAGCATCAACACCATACGAGCTCCCCACATGCTGCATCCGCCTCCACTTCCCCAAACACTGCATATAAAGAAACCAGCGCCTTCCCAAGCCCTCAATTATACCTCAAGCAATCCATAATGTCTCTAAGGCGCTCAGCCCGTCTCAGCACAGTTCCCAACCAAGCATTATCACTCCACACACACCCCCAGAAACAGAGTCAAGCTCAGCGCAACGGCGTCAGCAAAACACGCAAATCTACTCCCAAAGCAAA